>SJYC01109398.1:0-25234 GCA_006408675.1 Madoqua kirkii
ATGTTCGCTTATTTTCAATAAAGTATCTAACAAAGTCATTTAAGGCTGTTGTTTTTGGAATGTATTTGGTGACATCTCATATGTTTTGATATCTAATGTTTTCAGTTTGGTTCATTTTTAATGTATAATTCTGTTTTTATTTTCTGTTTGACCCAAGGCTTTTAGAAGAATGAAAGTTACCTGTATGGGTTCTACTTTTAAAACATTTTGTTTTAAGACAATCTTTTGTCCTAGAATGTGTATTCAACCTAAATTGACAATAAGCAGGGTCTGGTTTTATCTTTATCATTCCCTCTTGAAAGTAAAGCTTTCTTTCCAGCCAACCTTCCTGCTCCTCCTACCATACCTAAGGAGCAGTGTTTAATTGTCAGTATAATCATTAAGTTTTTCATATCTTTTGAGCAAATATTGAAACTCTGTGGAGCATTAAGTCAGAGATATTTCCAGACTTATTCAGATAAATTCAGGTAAAAAATCAAGGCAAAATCTTGCTATACAAATTGAACATGTCAGTCATCTTTCTCGATAGAATGTTTCATACCAGCTGTGCCAAACAGTGCAGAGATCAAGGAAATTAACATTGGAATGATTCAGAGTTTGATCAGTTTAATTCAGGCATGGTTCAGAGAGGATGGTTGGATTTTATTGAAGGGGAGGGAAGGAAATGATTTGCTAGAAAAGAGAAGAAAGGGCTTTCCAGAGACAAATAGTCAGTTACAAAGGCCAGTAATAAAATATATGTGTATATATACTTATGTTGTATGTATATGTATTCAGTACTGTTTACAAACCCTTCCATGTCCACTACTTTATTTAAGCATTACAATAGTTCTTTTAGAAGGTATAATTATTATTTCTTGCCTTGTTGCATGAAACACTGATGTCTAAAGAGCCTAGTATGGAACCTAGATCTCCCAGCGTGAGGCTCACTGTTTTTTCCATTATTTCATGCTAAGAAGGCAGCCCTCTAGAAGGCTGTCCCCAGCACAGCCCCTAGTGAGGATCAGGAGAAGGAAGGAGGGGTCTGGCTACCTGGGTGTCCACAAAACATGTAACCTCAGTGTTTGTCTCATTTGAGATCCCTGCAGTGAAGTTGAACGAGTTGCTGGAGAACTTTTATGTCACCGTAAAGAAGAGTGACGGCTCAGACTTCCTGGCCACGTCGCTACATGCCATCCGCGAGGCCTGGACCGCATCCTGAAGAATGCAGGGGTGGGCTTCTCCATCACCAGCAGCACCTTCAGCTCGTCCACCAAGAAACTCAAGGAGAAGCTGTGGGTGCTGAGTAAGGCAGGGATGTCGGGGGCCCGCTCTCGCAACATCGTCTACTTCTCCGTCTCGGACGAGGAGGAGATGTGGCAGGCGGGGTGTCTCGGGGATGACAGCCCCATCACGCTCCTGTCCACCGTGGTCAAGTACAACAGCCAGTACCTGAACATGAGGACGCTGCAGGAGCATGCCGACCTGATGTATGGCGACATCGAGCTGCTCACAGACCCGCAGAACCATTCCTACTTCGCCCGGACAGACAGCGTCAAGCGGGAGAGCCGGAGCGCTTCCAGCCGCGTCTGCCATGGCAAGATCTACCACGAGCATTCCCGGGGCCACAAACAGTGTCCTTACTGCCTCCTCTACAAGTACATGTACGTCCACCGGCCGCCCACCCAAATGGAGGCCAAGTCCCCCTTCTACCTTACAGCCAGGAAGGAGGCCGCAGACATGGGCCGGGTGTGGTACGAGGAGCAGAGGATGGGCCTGCGGTCTCTTCGGGGCGTTGTCCCGAACTTAGCCAAGAAGGTCAAGCTGGAAAACTGTGAGAACTTCACCTTCGTCTCATTCACTCAGGTGTCCAGGAGGCTCAGCTCCCACAGCTGCTGCCAGTGAGTGTCCCCTGCGTCCGGCCACTACCCCACTCATCCTGGTCAGGGGGCACTCCCCCCTGCAGCCATGGCTAGAACTCCGCGGTGGCTGGGATGCTTCATGGTCAGCGTGTGGGACTTCTTGTTTCTTTGACTTCAGATTTGTTTTTTTAACTGAAAGTAGACAAGTGAAGATTTAGAATGTTTTATCCAGATGTATGTCACCTCTGTTAAATTATAGAATCTAATACAATGTATAAATAACTACATACACAAGAGCAAGGAAGTTCATTTTATCTAGTGCCTTTTTAGCACAGATTTTCTCAAAAAAAGAAAAAAAAAACTATTTCACTAGTCATTAAGGCTAGAACTCCGCGGTGGCTGGGATGCTTCATGGTCAGCGTGTGGGACTTCTTGTTTCTTTGACTTCAGATTTGTTTTTTTAACTGAAAGTAGACAAGTGAAGATTTAGAATGTTTTATCCAGATGTATGTCACCTCTGTTAAATTATAGAATCTAATACAATGTATAAATAACTACATACACAAGAGCAAGGAAGTTCATTTTATCTAGTGCCTTTTTAGCACAGATTTTCTCAAAAAAAGAAAAAAAAAAACTATTTCACTAGTCATTAAAAAAAAAAAAATCCCAGTAGCCTAGTAGCTTTAGAATGTTTTGAAGACTCTAAACACTTTAATGAATTACAGTGAGGATCTAGGAAGAGAGAGGCAGACAGATTAACTACTTCCGGGAGAAAACTTGTGCTTGGCACTCCTCTTGATCCTGCAGAGCATGCAGCCTTGCTTGGTGGAAGGTCATGGAGCTCCACTCGGTCATGCTGATAGGAAAGCGGGGCTGCTCTTAGCCCTGGGAGGAACTTGATCTCTGCATCAACGGAGACAGTTTTATGAAAAAAGATTAATACACCAAACAGTGCTTGTGAGAACAAGATTTCCAGTGAACTAGGTGGTTCGAGGGAACTTCCTGCAGTGAGAGCAAGTGTCTTGGAAAAGCGATCTGTGATCAAAACGTGAAAAACCTCCTGAAGCAGAAGTGCCTACATTTTCTTTCTCAGTGTGCTGTGAAAGCTGTTTTCGTTTGACCACTGTTTAGAGGGTTTTTTTTTTTTAAATCTGTTCTTTGTGTTGTGCAGTTGTTCTGTCAGCATATAGCACTGGATCTGTAAAACAACTGAAAGTAATTTTCAGGCTTAACCAGGAAAAAAAAATCCAACAAAATAAGCTGCAAAGAAAACAAATCCCCAAATGTGTTTATATTAAAGAGTTTTGAAGTATATTTGTCAAAGTACGACTCTTTCAGCCACAAGAGATGTCATCATTTGAGGTTGGCACCAATGCTTGGGACATGGTGATGTGCCAGCCTGCCAGGTAAGCAAACCCAGCATTGAGGACATGGTGGCAAAAATCAGACCACGGTGATAGGCTGTTAACACAGTGGGAAGGCATTTCACTAGGTGAGATTTAATCTGACCGTATGTTGTTCACACATTAACAGAAAGTTATCGTAACTGCTCTCAATTATAAATGAAAAAGGAACCCAAAGAGTACTAATTAATAAAAATAACTGCTAGGGAATCTTTATTTTGTATCTGAGGAAAGACTGTCACCACCTTAAACCATTTTGTTTCTGGGTGTGCTTTCTAACCCACAGTTAAAATTCCAGTATACGTTCATTTTGCAGGAGTCCTAAAATGAGTCACATTTCTTTGCCAGAATTTTGTTTTAGTATTAATCGTTTTTAAACAGTCATTCACTGGCCCTTGAAATATGTAATACTTCCTTGAATGGAGACGACTCAACCGATGCTGCCTTAAGGTTTCATGTTTTTCCCTTTTTAGTTCCTGCAACACTTACTTTGTTAGTTGATCTTTCCTGAATATAGATTAACTTTGGTATGTCTCCATCTGTATGTAAATTACAGGTAATATGTAATAAGCAGTATTATAAGCTGTTGTTCTGTCCTGGTTTCCTATAGGGGTTTTAGGGTTTTGATTAAAAAGAGGCAGAGCCTGAGAACAGTTTCCCTCCCTTGCTGAACACCCAAAGGAAATTTCATTTGAAGAAAGTAAATGGTCATTTTTCCTGTCACTACTGCTGTTAAACAGAAATATAACCTATGTGAAACAGTTGGGCAGAGCCTGCAGCCTAGTTAACAAGACTTCCATTTTTCTTAACAGATTCAAGAAAAAATTGCCATTAGGTGTCGCTGGGATCTTTTCAGTTTTTATGTTTCCAGAAGTAGTCATAACTGATCCAGAGGCTATAATCTTTCTGTCGATAGTGGCTTTTCATCAGCTGAGTAACAATCTCTGCCTCAACTTGGTTGCTTATCACCCGTGTGGTGAACTTTCGACCCTCAGAGTTCTGAAGGGGATGATTATGATTAGAGTCAGGAGGCAGAATCTCCCCCGATACCTGATGGAAGGAGAGAGTCGTTATCTCAGCGTCCTGACTGCCCTTCCTCGCGTGCCTCCTCGGGGAACGGGAGTGAGAAAGAGCACAGGTGTCAGGCGCTACTCTGCGCCATCCACTGTGTATCTGTGTGTAGAGGTGTGTGTGTGTGTGTATGCATGCACACACACTTGAAGCTTATAGGTAGGAACACCTAATAAACCCGCTAACCTGGCAGACACCTATCCTGCTCCATGGCTGCGTCCGCGGTCAGACGATCTAAGGGGGCTGCGTAGCTAGCTCGCTAGCCTTCAGAGCTCAGGCCGTCTTTCTGTCTTTTCAGCCAGCTCTAAATCATACCCACTGGGTTCTCGGGGATTTTCTCCTCTTGGCCTAATAATAAGCCAGCAGCAGGGAAAATCCAAGAGAAGAAAGGGGAAGGTTATGAGTACTTTCTCCACTTAACTGTAGGTTTTTGTTTTTTTTTTTTTAATTCATAAGTGGAATTGAATAGGGGGAACTCGCATGTTCACAGAGGCAGAAGTTGCCTTGGCTCCTGTCAGGAACGGTGGGGCTGAAGGTACTTCCAGAGGACCCAGCGAGTCCTGTGGGCGAGCTCTTGCCTGCAGTTTTTCTGCATCTTCTCTAAAGGGAGCCCTGCTTGCTTAGTGCCTCCTCCCCAGAATTTCCCCAGTTTCCCCTGGGACGTTTATTCTGCCAGAGACACTTGGGGCATCAGCTTGAAGGGTGTGTTTCATTGAAATGTAAAGGTTTTAGCACAGCACTGGACACACAGTAATTATGCAATAAGTCTTCCCTATTTAGTTACAGTCTTTGATAAAAGCAATAATGATATTCAGCTAATCTGCTTTATACCACTTATTCCTTCCATGATGGAAAGTCTCCTTTAAGCTGTTAAACTTGAAGAGGAAACCAAACCTAGTCAAACCAACCAAATCTGGTCACATTTATACCCAACACATCAAATTCTACCTCCTACACCTCAAAGCCCAGATACCTCAGATAGAAGCAAAAATGGTTAAAGAATTTCAGAGAAGCCCTGAGAGGCTTTACGGAAAGCTTTCCATTGTTTACTGTGTTTGCAGAGGGGAGTGTTATGGGGAAACCTAACCAAAGTTGTGAAAAGATTGGCCTCCTCAGTGATGTGGCATTTCCCAGCTTTCCCTGGGTTACGTGCTGTATTAACCTGCCCCGACTGATGCATGGTATTTGTAGAAATGGGAGACTCTTGTTACTTTGATTTTTATCTCAGTTCAGCCTTATTAACACATCAGGCACTGTGCCTACTTCCGTCAGCATGTTCATAGACAGCCGGGGAAGAATCTAGACAAAATAGTCCCCCCGTAGAAGCGGAGGCCTCTGGCTGTACAGGAAGGATGGCCAGATGGGCAGCACCTTCTCTCCTCGGGGGGCCAGTGCTGGCTCCGTCTCCTCAGCTGTGCGGCGAGGTGATTGGATTCGATCATCTCCAGAGTGGTCAGTGTCCACACCTCTGCAGTTCCGGGAGGCCATCTAGTCAGGAAGTGGCAAAACCGGGAGGCAGAATTCCTAATTCCTCAAGGTCATATGCTCGATCTCCTCAGTGAGTGCTTCTCAGGACACTGGGATGCTTTCTTTAGGAATAATAATTTTCTTCAAGTTTCACAACTTCTTTAAAGTAATATTTTGTTATCTCTGGAGGCAGCAGAATGCTTATTTTTCTTAGATTAGGCTAACACCTAATTACCATTGGTAATTAACATGTATTGTTACCACTTAAAATGTTTAAATATTACACTTATCAGATAATATA
This sequence comes from Madoqua kirkii, assembly GCA_006408675.1. Classification (NCBI taxonomy): domain Eukaryota; kingdom Metazoa; phylum Chordata; class Mammalia; order Artiodactyla; family Bovidae; genus Madoqua; species Madoqua kirkii. Next base: position 6,084 of record SJYC01109398.1, read on the forward strand.
TCCCTTTGTTGCTTTTATTGAAATCTGGATTGCTCACCATTTTTGAGCTAGTGACCTTTAGCCATCCAGGAATACAAACAATGAAGACCTCAAAGAAGAGTTACCTCATTTCCTCTAAGGAGCTCCGATTTGGTCTAAGTTAAGGCCCATACATACTGAGTAACTGTTAACCAACAGCCCTGAGCCGAAGAATACATTAAGAGTTTCAAATTCATGTTTCTCTTTAAATGCTTTTACTTTGGGGGTGATCTTTTAATGCTCTATTTTAAGAGAAAACAAACTTGTTAGGCAGAGTTCTTAGGTAAGAATCTTTGTTGTATTTTCCCATATAAATTATTATCTGAGCAACAACATAAGGGGGAGACTGGTGATGTCCTAAAGCTGAACTTCCTTTTCTAAGAGAAGAGGAGACTTTGGGGAGATGAAGAGCTAGTTTATCTGGAAATTCCTCTGTTCTGTACCCATGTATCCTGATCAGGGGTTTTCCTAAAACTCCTCTGGGGAGGTCTCCTGTCCTGGCCAAGTTCACCGATTATGATGATGATGGTTTGTAGCAATTCTAGGTCTTTACAGCCCAAGAAATCCAGAGAAGTTCCTTATGTTTTAATTGTTGATCAGAATCAGACTTTTATGCTCAATTAAAATACTTTATTATTTATCTAATGTGGCTCATTTGGAAGTTAATAATTTCAGGAAATAGTTATTAAGACCCAGAAAAAGATCACTGGATTATATGTAGATGCATATTGCTTCCATTACTATTAAAAGCAATTAGGTAGATCCTTCCCTGACATTGAGATGAGAATGGGCTCCTAAATACTTTTTGGTCAGTATAACAGATCTGATTAATTTACATTTAGCCGTAGTTATTGTTACTGATTGACTCCAACAAGTTTCTGAAAGATTCAGATTTGACTATGGTAAGTGCTTCTCACGGCTGCCTTGTATTCTCATTTAATTCTCACAACAGCTCCGCAGTCTAGGTCTAATTATTCCCATTAACTGAGAAACCAAGGCTCAGAGTTAAGTAAATCTCCCCAAGTCTCACAGAGCTAATAAACTGGAGAACTTAAGTTTGAGCCCGAGGCTTCTCACTCCAAGTGTAGTGCTCGAGGCATTGATGGGGCAGTGGCTAAGACTCCATGCTTCCAGAGCCGGGGACCTGGACTCCGACCCCATCCCTAGTCAGGAAGTAAGATCTCACATGGGTAACCAAAAAAACAAACAAAAACCCCAAACCTAAACTACCTTCTTCAGGCCCAAAGAGGTCACTTTGTCACAGAGCTTTTTTTTAAAAATACATGTTATTTTTTGGCCACATTGTCCAGTATGTGGGATGGTAGTTTCCCAACCAGGGATCACCCTATGGAATGGAAGCCTGAGTCTTAACCACTGGACCACCAGTGAACTCCCTATCGCAGAGCTTTTGAAAAATTAAACAGTTTCTGCTTCTTTGGGAAATATTTTCTTTCTCAAACCATATTGTGTCACACCTTGTATGTGCTTTCTTACTAATTTAATATTTTTATATAATTCAATAATTCGTGGAAAGCCTGGTTGTTTTCTCTGAATGAGTATGACATTGTCTGCCTATCGAAAACCTTCAGTGTTTATCCAGTAAATTGCTTGTATTATCTTTTGTCCACCTTAAAGGGAGATGATCATGCCAGTTTAGTCTAATAAAAGTCAAGTCGTTTACAAACTATACCTGTTTTGACATGGGTATTACTGCTGAAATGTAAAGGACCTCCTAACCTACGTCACAGTTATATGCTCAGGGTTTTTACTTTTGCTTTTTAATTTTGACATCAGAGAATTTTTGTAATCTTTAGGCTAAAGCGTGCTCATAGCAAAATATACTTAGTCATTTATTTTCTGCTTTTTCCTTTATGAGCACATGTTTTCCTGTTTTGAGACTTAAAAAAACAAAAGGCTCTGGTGGTTTTGGTTGTTAACTCTGAGATAGCTTAGACAAATCCCCCTATTTTACCATTAAGAAATGGAAACCCAGAGATACTAAAGAGCCCATCCAAGGTCAGCAAGACAGTAAGTAGTGGAGTGAAGACTAGAAAATTAATCCAGAATCTTCCCTTTATACCATAGCTGGGAAGATTTGGATTTTTTAAAATTCATTAATGGGACTGCGTCTGGCAGAACATCTGGCTAGGAGAAGCCTCTAGTGAATTCCAGCCTTCCCAGAAAAGCACTCATAAAGACCCAGAAGAAGGCTACCTCTCAATTCTAGAATCTAGGAGAGATCTTAAAATTTACAAGGCATCTGGAGGCGGACTGAGGAAAAACGTTTCAGATTGTAGCTCACTGCTTTCTTTGTTTTGACTCATGAAACAGAGTTTCTGTGAAACAGAAAATCTGAAAGGTATTTAATACTTGTTCTCATTAATCATGTCTGTGTCCTTACTCAAAGCCCTGGCTTGCTAGAGAAGTAACTGGCTAATCCTTTCTCTTAACCAGATTGTCTATCCCACCCTCTCTTCCGTCTCCCCACCCACCTCCTCTTCATTCAGTCCAACTCCAAGTCCTAGGGCTAACACGTGAGCAGAAAGCAGAGAGGGTCTATCCGTGGCATCATGCATTTTGAGAAAAACACAAAAACAGTAGATAAGCAAGTAGCAGAATATGCAAATGTGATTTTTCACTTACAGTGTAGGATCAGAGATCCAGAAAACCAAGCAATAAAAAGGAAGAGGATGCCACTTCAATAGAAAAGTATGAAAGTAGAAATTAGGCTTGGAAATACGCACATCTGTTTACCCTCAACGTGTACATCCAAAAGAAGGGATTTGACAAACGCTTAAGTGGACAGATAGCATAACCAAAGGCTAATACGGAGTTGAGGACAGCATTTAAGGATGAATATAGAGAAAAAAAATAGGGCATTAAAAAACGTGATTGAATCAAGGAAAGTAAATAGCTTCCAGAACACTTGAAAATGAAAGTGATCTACTGCAGGGAATAAAATTTTAGAATTCTCTTTGTCATATTTGAAGGGACTGAAGAATCACTTCTGTGTGGCAGTAATATGCTACCTTAAGACAGGGATGGACTAAGCGAGAAAGTGGAATACAATGAAAAAGACTAGAAAGAAGGATTTCACGGGAGCTAAAAACAGTAACATTAAAATCCACATTGGAAATAGAAAATAATACTGGTGCTTTAAAAAATAAATAAACGTGAAGGACAAACTTGATATTTTCTTCCTAATGTTCTTTCAAAAGAAATAGGAGATGAAAATATGGGAAAGATAATGGATTTGAAAAAATAGAACATTAGCTAATATTACTGACATTTGCTTTCCTGATGGAAAGACCAGATTGACCAAAAAAAAAAAAATCATTATAAAAATGAAATCTTCCCTGAACAAAATGAAAATCTGTTTAGACTGAAAGGTCTCACTGCATTCCAAGCCAAAAGTGAAAGAAATTTGTTCCTAATCACCTCCTGGCAAAATTTTAAACTACCAAGGAAAGAGAGTGAAAAATCCTGCAGCCTTTCGTTTAGTCAGACAGTAATAAGTTACCTATCAGAAAACAAAAGGACATTCTGACTCCAGACTTCTCTGTTGCACCAAGTGCCAGGAAACAATAGGAAATTCTGAGGGGAAAAGTTGTGACTTTGGCATATGATAACATTTTATGTGTTGTACACATTTTATGTATAAGGGACATATTCTTGGTTGTGACATTCAGGAAATAAACCATATATGTACTATTCTTATAAAGATACACTGCAAGTTACAAAGCTTGGTTTTTTTTTACTGAATATAATTTCAAGGGACTCTGCAATATCAGATCATTACCCACTAGAAGAAAGATATGTTTGCTTTTAAATAGATAATCTGGCCAGAAGCCACATATCCCAAAGTGCCCAAAGTCCTCACTTACTAAATGGACTGAACTAATACAAGAAAATGAAAACCAGTTGCCACCTCACAGCATCATATTTCTTCATTTTTTCATTACTGAAGTAATCAGGCAGGCAGTTCAGTTGCTCAGTCATGTCCAACTCTTTGCAACCCCATGAATCGCAGGACGCCAGGCCTCCCTGTCTATCACCAACTCCCAGAGTCCACTCAGACTCATGTCCATGGAGTCAGTGATGCCATCCAGCCATCTCGTCCTCTGTTGTCCCCTTCTCCTCCTGCCCCCAATCCCTCCCAGCTTCAGAGTCTTTTCCAATGAGTCAACTCTTCACATGAAGTGGCCAAAGTACTGGAGTTTCAGCTGTAGCATTATTCTCTCCAAAGAAATCCCAGGGTTGATCTCCTTCAGATGGACTGGTTGGATCTCCTTGCAGTCCAAGGGACTCTCAAGAGTCTTCTCCAACACCACAGTTCAGAACCATCAGTTCTTCGGTGCTCATCCTTCTTCACAGTCCAGCTCTCACATCCATACATGACCACAGGAAAAACCATAGCCTTGACTAGACGGACCTTAGTCGGCAAAGTAATGTCTCTGCTTTTGAATATACTATCTAGGTTGGTCATAACTTTTCTTCCAAGGAGTAAGTGTCTTTTAATTTCATGGCTGCAGTCACCATCTGCAGTGATTTTGGAGCCCAAAAAATAAAGTCTGACACTGTTTCCACTGTTTCCCCATCTATTCCCCATGAAGTGATGGGACCAGATGCCATGATCCTCGTTTTCTGAATCTTGAGCTTTAAGCCAGCTTTTTCACTCTCCTCTTTCACTTTCATCAAGAGGCTTTTTAGTTCCTCTGCACTTTCTGCCATAAGGTTGGTGTCGTCTGCATATCTGAGTTTATTGATATTTCTCCTGGCAATCTTGATTCCAGCTTGTGCTTCTTCCAGCCCAGCATTTCTCATGATGTACTCTGCATATAAATTAAATAAGCAGGGTGATAATATACAACCTTGATGTACTCTTTTTCCTATGTGGAACCAGTCTCTTGTTGCATGTCCAGTTCTAACTGTTGCTTCCTGACTTACATATAGGTTTCTCAAGAGGCAGGTCAGGTGGTCTGGTATTCCCATCTCTTTCAGAATTTTCCACAGTTTATTGTGATTCACACAGTCAAAGGCTCTGGCATAGTCAATAAAGCAGAAATAGATGTTTTTCTGGATCTCTTGCTTTTTCCATGATCCAGCAGATGTTGGCAATTTGATCTCTGGTTCCTCTGCCTTTTCTAAAACCGGCTTGAACATCTGGAAGTTCACGGTTCATGTATTGCTGAAGCCTGTCTTGGAGAATCTTGAGCATTACTTTACTAGTGTGTGAGATGAGTGCAATTGTACAGTAGTTTGAACATTCTTTGGCATTGCCTTTCTTTGGGATTGGAATGAAAACTGACATTTTCCAGTCCTGTGGCCACTGCTGAGTTTTCCAAATTTGCTGGCATATTAAGTGCAGCACTTTGACAGCATCATCTTTCAGGATTTGAAACAGCTCCACTGGAATTCCATCACCTCCACTTGATCCCAGATAGTTCAGTTGGTAGAGAATCTGCCTTGCAATGCAGGAGACCCCACTTGGATCCCTGGGTCAGGAATATCCTTTGGCGAAAGGGATAGGCTACCCACACCAGTCTTCTTGGGCTTCCCTTGTGGTTCAACTGGTAAAGAATCTGCCTGCAATGCAGAAGACCTGGGTTCAATCCTTGGGTTGAGAAGATCCCCTGGGAAAAGGAAAGGCTACCCACTCCAGTATTCTGGCCTGGAGAACTCCACGGACTCTGTTAGTCCATGGGGTTGCTGAGTCGGACACAACTGAGTGACTTTCACCTTTTCACTTTCATAGTATAAATAGAGTATTTAGACATCTTTTACAAGTATAATTGCTCTGTTTCCCTTACTACCATTTAAAACACTGTCTTGATGGGCCCTTGCTTCCATGTGAGAACAGGGAGCCCCCCACGTTTGTCTTGGGGTCTGGGAGCCCAGACCTGAGCTTGTGGAGGCCGCCTCGTGTGCTTCTCGGCTATTCCCAAACTCAGAACTAACACCCGGTGCAAAAGTAGAAAATTACGGAAGATAAATGTGTGTTGTGACAAGAGAGCAGGAGAAATGCAACTCGTTTTAGAGTACAAATGCCAGAAAAGTCCAGTTTCAACAGCAGGAAACTGGCCAGAGGCAGTTGAGGGGCTTCCCTCAGCTGGGCTTGAAGTTTCACAGAATCGTGTTTAAAGTCAGACAGTAAGAGAGTAAAAGCAGCAAACACAGAAGAGCTCACTAGGCTACTTCCAGGGTCTACAGTGTCAGTGTTAGAACTTAAACCTGGGTTGCTTCGTTTTGGTCTTCATGTGGTTGCACTGGACAGACTTGGAAACACACAGGAATACTGAGTTATCGTTGACCTTGCTCAGGTCCTTCCCGGTGGTATGAAGGTTTTGTCTGTGCCCCCAAGTGCTCATGACAATTGAAACTGGAATTTACATTTCAACAACCTTAGCACGTGTGCTTTAAATTTAGCGGCAGAAAAGTGAGTTGCTTTGCGTTTGTTTAGTTTTTCTTCTGAAGCACAGCAAAACCTCTTCCAGATGGAAGGAGTCTCTTATGGATAAATTCCAAATGTAACCTTTCGCAGGGTCTCCTCTTGCTTGGCTGTAACTGACAAAAGTCTGTTCACTTTAACTCCTTGGACAAGAAACAGGATGATTTTATTTAAAATGTTAATGCTTTCTCTAGTTGTATGTTCGAAAAGATAGCAACAAAACTGTGTCCTGATGTTTCCATTGTCCTGGATCTGTTTTGAATGTAGAGAGGCTGTCCATAAGTTCTTAACACTGGCCATAATTTCTTTTTAACACTGGGAACATCGTTCTGAATGATAGAGGAGATGGTCAGTATACATCTTCAACTTTTTCTTTCTTCCTCCAGTGTGGCCTGCACATATACTCTTATTTTTGTGCACATGTGATCTCCTGAGTGGGAAGGCGTGAGTAACCTTGATTTTCTGTCATAAGAGTGTCAGGGTTTCTTGTTCATTTAGCCCAGCCCTCTCATTGATAGTCTAGTGGAGTCTTAACAATTTGCAAGATTCTGGGTTTTTTTTTTTTTTAAGCTGTTGGTGTATTGTTTGGTTTGGTTTATGTACATGCAGCTTGACTGTTTAACCCAGATTTTTAAAAATAAAATGTTAATGTATATTTTATGTCTGTTTTATTAAAATAACTGAGTCATTTCAACTTAATCAGCAGTATGTATGGCTTCTGGATTTTTTTATTTTAGTATCATGTTTCTGGAAATATGGTTTCCTTTGTATTTTGCAAAATGTTAGGGCATTTTGAGCAGCTCTACCTGTATTCTATGTCTCCTGGCTATTGCTCTGGGTGAAACAGCCCTGACTCACTCTCCTTCTGGTTCTCTGACTTGAGTAGGCGGGCTGAGAGCCCATTTGGGAAACTCTCAAATCCTTAAGTATTTTTCAGAAACTTGTTTCTTAGGAATGATCTTAACTGTTGTATATATAGAGAGCAGTAAATTTCATTGTATATATGTCTCTAATGTCTTTCTGCTCTTTAAATTAGTATTGATGACTTTGTTGTTGTTCAGTCACTAAGTTGTGTCCGACTCTGCAACCCCGTGGATCGCAGCACGCCAGGCTTCCCTGTCCTTCACTATCTCCGAGTTTGCTCAGACTCATGCCCGTTGAGTCGGTGATGCCACCCAACCATCTCCTCCTCTCTTTCCCCCTTCTCCTGCCCTCCGTCGTTCCCAGCATCAGGGTCTTTTCCAGTGAGTTGGCTCTTTGCATCAGGTGGCATTTATGGTTTTAAGGGAGTGCATTTAATCTTAAAGCCTTTTAAAGTTGAAATTTACTGCTCTCTAGATATACAAGAGTTAAAATCATTCTTAAGAAACAAGTCTCTGAAAAATACTTAATGTGGTAATAGTGAAAAGATGAGCAGTTTCCTTCACAATTATTGACCCTAAGGCAAATTTCATCTCTGCTCATTGTTTTGCTTATATTTTTAGAAAGACTCCTGAACCAGTTAAAAAATTTGATGAGCGCTATAGGTCATCTTCTGAAGAAGATCCATATTTGCATGCAACATTACACATATAAACCCACATTTGAAAACTCCTGCGCTAGATTTTTAAAAGTTATCTTCTTGAGATTTATGCTAAAATAGTTAAGAATGTGCTTCAAAATAATCCAGAGGGGTAGAGAAGATGGAGGTGTAGATAGTACATAAACTGGCCCGAGAGTAGATCATTATGAAAACAGATCATTGGGTACAGGAGAATTCATTATACTCTTCTGGGTTTTTGTAGATATTTGAAATTTTCTCTAAGGCAGAGTTTAAAACAAACACACAAAAAATTCTTTCAATAGAGATTCCCCAACCCTCCTCACCCATTGTACAGAATCACAGAATTTTCAAGCTGGAAAGAAGGACCTAAAGATGAGAGTAACGATGCTGATAAGAAAGAACCTCTAGATAATACCCAAGGGAAATTTTCAGGCAAGAATGCTGAGTTGCAGCAGTAAGGGCAAAAACAAGTGAAATTTCTACCAGATGGGAACACATTCTTCTCTCTGCATTTAATGCAGAAAGAAGTTCTGGGGAACTCATGATTCCCGTCGTCTTAGGTATGACATGGAGATAGGTACAGCATGTCTCTAACGATGGAGATGTGATCCACCACACTGTGAAGACGGCCACACTGAGCTGGGGTCCCAAGGGCCTGGGGTAGCATATGGCTTTCTAGGCCTTGAGGACAGATTCTCCTCATGGTGTTGCTCTGGAAACTACATGCTACCAAAATCTTGAAAGAATAGAGGACCTGCAGACCAGGCCCAGCAAGGGTGCAAGTGTAGGGTAGACAGACACAGAGGTGTCTGCAGCCTGGTGCCGCCCTCTCTCCCTTGGGTGTCAAGACCTTGGTTCTCGATGCCTGAGCGTCTGTCTCACGGCCAGTGCCTTTTGGCTTGTTCCAGTCTGTTCCATCTCCTCTTTCTCACTCTCCCAGAGTAGAACCTGGAGCCAGCAGGTTGTGCAGCCTGTCTGCCTTCCCCAGCACATTTCCTTTTCTGTTCCTGCTCGGTTTCCATTTTATTTCCTGCTCTGCTTAGGACCACTTTTACTACCGTTTTTGCTGGGAACACACCAGGGACAGACATGACAGACATTAAACAAGATCTATTTCAGCAATAAACAAGCTTCTTGTATTTCTCATGGGATCCCAAAGAAATAAGGATGAGAAATAAAAAGTCCTGCCGGAGTATTTACAATGTACTCAGCTGTTGAAATGTTCCAAATGCAATCAAGGAAGTAATTTAGCACATTTCTAATACACTTAAGTATGGTAATAAGGTGTAAGAGTTTGGTCACATTTAAAGAACCCCGTGAATCTTTCAGGACATTATTAAAGAATCTAACGCCCACCAATAGCAAATAACATTTTCGACAGTTAATGCTATATTTGAGGTTGCTGTTGTCGGTCCCTAGGATAATGGCCCCGAATTGAAAGGATATAATTGAGTCTCCCCCTAGGCAGGGGACAGCATGATCTGGATGGCTCCTTTGTTCTATAGTCTCAGGATATGTCAGACACTGCCATGCATTTCTCCCTTAGTATAACCACCCAGACAGGGCACTGTTGCCCAAGTGTCAGTCATGTCCCTCCTCCACAATTTTGTGATAGCTATTCTGTTATTTACTATTAAAAAAAATAACAATCCATTTTTTTAAAACTTGAATTTATTTTAAAGCTAGAAATAAGCACTGCTTCAAAAATCAGAGTTCCTGGAGTCAAACCTCTCAGGTTCAGATTCCACGTCTGCCTCTTACTAGTTCTGTGATCATGGGCAAGGTATTTGACCTCTCTGTGCCTCCATTTTTTCATCTTTAAAATGGATATAACAATAATATTTACCTTGAGGGTTGTGGTGAGGATTAAGTAAGGATTTAACATATATAAAGCACTTGGTACAATGACCAGTACCTGCTGCTGCTGCTAAGTTGCTTCAGTCGTGTCCGACTCTGTGCGCCCCCATAGATGGCAGCCCACCAGGCTCCGCTGTCCCTGGGATTCTCCAGGGAAGGACGCTGAAGTGGGTTGCCATTTCCTTCTCCAGTGCATGAAAGTGAAGAGTGAAAGTGAAGTCGCTCAGTCGTGTCTGACTCTCCGTGACCCCATGGACTGCAGCCTACCAGGCTCCTCCGTCCATGGGATTTTCCAGGCAAGAGTGCTGGAGTGGGTTGCCATTGCCTTCTCCGACCAGTGCCTAGTAACTGTCAAAAAATAATAACCATTAGCTGTGGTTGTTTATGGGCTTAGATGGCACTAATGATAGAACCTGCCTGCCAGTGCAGGAGATGTAAGAGAAAACAGGTTCCATCCCCGGGTTGGGAAGATCCCCTGGAGGAGGGCTCGGCAGTCCACTCTAATATTCTTGCCTGGAGAATCCCATGGACAGAGGATCCTTGCAGGCTACAGTCAATAGGGTCGTAAAGAGTTGGACACGACTGAAGCGACTTAGCACGCACACATGCCTGGTTATTGCTACATGAATGCTGTATTACTTGCAGTACATTGAAATAACAATATATAACTACTGAAGTTTAAAATGTTCACCCATATACACCCCAAGAATCCTCTCTAGCATAACACAATAACACCCTGTGGGAAGCAGATTGGCCAGCCTCTCCTTTCTCAAGTGCCAGCCTTCTTGGATTCCATGACTTAAGGCCTCACTGTCTTCCAATTTTTTTGCTGCGTCTCTATAGATTCTTCTTCAGGGACCTCATCCATTGACTCTCATTCATACTGACTCAGTTTTATACACTTGGTCAGGGTGGTTTCATCCACTCCCAGGGCCTGAGCATAAGCAGATCTATGTTATCGAAACCTTTCTCAACTGGGGCTCTTCATCCAAACCACAGAATACAGAACTCAACTCAACTGCCTGTTTGCTCAGTTCTCCCGAGGAGAGCTAGAGCCTTTCCAGATCAGGGGAGAGATGTTCATTCCTTCCAGATGGTGGAGGCCTTGGCACTTACTGCTCTAATGGAAGCCCAGCTGAGAAAGGCTCCCCAACCCCCTGGCCCACCAGCACATCTTCCTAAGGAAATGGCACCCGTGCCCACCGTGTTGCAAACCTGGCAGTTATTCTCCGACCTCCGTCTTCGCTCTTCCCCATGCCCCTCCCATCCTCCACTGTGTTTCCGTCTCTGGATAATTCCACTCACCTTAGTGTTAGTTGCTCAGTCACGTCAGACTCTGTGTGGCCCCAAGCACTGTAGCCCGTCAGGCTCCTCTGCCTATGGGATTTTCCAGGCAAGAATATTGGACTGGATTGCCGATTTCTTCTCCAGAGGATTTTCCCAACCCGGGGATCAAAGCTGGGTCTCCTGCATTGCAGGCGGGTTCTTTACCATCCGGGCTACAGGGAATAATTCTTGAATTTATTCCCTTCCCGCTGTCCTTTCTGCCACCAGCTTGGTCAGCGCATACCATTTGCCCCAGGATGACGTATATCAACCTGAGTGGTTTTCGTGCCTCCACTATTCCATCCTCCACTGCTTCCTTGGAAAATTTCAGTAAATGCACTTATTATGTCATTTTCCCACCCATGGCTCTCCAAAGCCCTTCTGATAAAGCTCCCTATCCTCCATGTGGATGCTGGCTCATGCTGTTACCCCATTCTCTCCTCTCTGCCTTGGGCCAGCGCCTCCTTCACCTCTGCCTGGCATACCCTCTCCTTCCACCCACTCCTCTGCCCTCACCCCTTTTGTGAAGGTCTTGGTCTTCGGTTTTCGTCCAGCATGCTGGACATGTGAACTCCTCTAAGGAGCAGCCGATGCTCTTGGATTCGAAGCCTCGGGAGTTAGCAGCATTGACTGGACCCACTAGCTGGTCACTGTCGCCCTGTAGGGCCACTCCCATCCCCAAGGAACCAGGTGTGTTCAAAGGAAGCAGCTCAGCCTTTGCCCCACAAATTGGCTAACCTGGGAGACCAGGCAAGAGGCTGTGCTTCAGCTTGTGGCTGCTCAGAGCCTGTCTTTTCACTGTTGGATGTTTTCCTAAGAGAACTTGAATTAATAGCTCAGTAATGAATAATGAGGGGCTGGCACACACTCCTGTTTTCTTAACAGAATTATGGCTGCCAGATTCACTGTGTTTGCTACAATATTGCAAGGCTCTGGAATCTCCTGGGAGACTCCCAGTAGTTATAACATCTGTGGCATGGAGATGGTTTCCAAAAGATTGCACTGAAAAATCATCCAAAGAGGGACAGCTATGTTCCTTTTGACCAAAGGGTTTTAACTGGCATCCATGGCTGGGCTTCAAGGAGTCTAGGAACCCCCTAAGATTATAGGTGTAGTTTGTATGTCTGTGTGTACATTTGCTTGGGGAGAGGGTCCATGCTGGGGACCAAGGTGCCAGTTTTCCCTTTGGATGATTAGACTTGTTTATTCATTAAAATGTTTGAACACTTGTTATGATTTGCCAGGCACTATCCTAAGCACAGCTTTCCTGGTGGCTCAGCGGGAAAGAATCTGCCTGTGATGCAGGAGATGTGGGTTGAATCCCTGGATTGGGACAATTTCTCGGAGGAGGGTACAGCAACCCACTCCAGTATTCTTGCCTAAAGAATCCCATGCACAGAGGAGCCTGGTGGGCCACAGTCCATAGGGTTACAAAGAGTAGGACACGACTGAAGTGACTGAGCATGCACGCCTCCTAAGCACTGGGGGCATATATCACTAAAACACACACGCACACAGAAAAGCATCTGCACATGCAGCCCTTAGTGGGAGAAGGCAGATAATTAAAAAGTTAATTACATTCTATGTTAGAGGGTGCCAAGTATCACAGAGAAAAAGTAAGCAAGGTTGTTTTGAGATGGAAGAAGTTTTTGTACAGTGGTCCAAGAAGGCATTATTGAAAAGATAACATTAAGTAAAGACTTGAGACCGCTGAGAGAGCAAGCTACGTGGATAAAGGCATGGGTAAAGGGAAGAAGACGGTGCCAAGCAGAGGGGTCAGCAGTGAAGACCTGGGGGATATCCTGGTCTCTTCAAAGTTACTTTTGCTTGACATTAAGGCAGACAGCAGGGTCTGAGAAAATACGACCACCTTCTGGCAGAGTGGAACCGCTGAGCATCTCAGGTCAAACCATTTTCTGTTGGATGGACCAAGTTAGTTTGTCTAACCATAGCGGCAGAGAATATCACTCTGGACCAGGGACCAACATTCGTTATCAGTCAAACCTGTTCTAACTTCTAACTGTTAGAAGTGAAGTGAAGTCGCTCAGTCGTGTCCGACTCTTTGCGACCCCGTGGACTGTAGCCCACCAGGCTCCTCGGTCCATGGGATTCTCCAGTCAAGAATACTGGAGTGGGGTGCTATTTCTTTCTCCAGGGGATCTTCCCAACCCAGGGATCGAACCTGGGTCTCCCGCATTGCAGGCAGACGCTTTAACCGCTGAAAAACTAACTAAACTGTTAGTTTTCATGAAGTGAAAGTACATATAACTTTCGGCTCAAATTTCCCATCGTCATTTTGGTCACTGGCCATTTTCAGGAGATCAACAGCCTCTCAGTAGAAAAGCTTACTAACTGTAAGGGAGAAAGGGAGTATATTAAGATTCAAGGGGGAGAAAATTTTAACTTTGATTGCCCGTTTTCAGCTAAATTCTCTCTGTTCCAACAAATAAACTCATTTGACAACATTTTGTAGAATTGTAGTCCATTATAAAGATTTTGGCTTTACTCTTAGTGAGATGGAAACTTATTAAAGACATGATCTTACATTAAAATTATGGTAAAATATACATAAAAGTTACCATCTTAGCCATTTTTAAATGTTACAGTTTAGTGGCATTAAGTACATTCACATTATTATGTAACCATCACAACTATCCATTTCCAAAATTTTTTCACCACCCAGTAGTGTAACTCAGTACCCATTAAACAATAACTCATTTCCCCCTTCTCCCAGCCCCTGGGTAACCACTGTTCTACTTTCTGTTTCTGGTGAGTTTGACTGTTCTAGGCACCTCATGTGGAGAAAGTGATGGCACCCCACTCCAGTACTCTTGCCTGGAAAATCCCATGGAACAGTCTATGGGGTCGCACAGAGTCGGACACAACTGAAGCAACTTAGCAGCAGCAGCAGCGGGCACCTCGTGTAAGTGGACTCATACAATACGGGTCCTTCTGTGTCTGGCTTATGTCAGTTAGCACATCGCTGCGGGGTTCATCTATGAATGTACCAGAATTTCATTCCTTCTTAAGGCTGAATATCCTGTCATATGTATATACCATACTTTGTTCCTTCATCCCATGGTGGCCGTTTGGGTTATTTCTGCTTCTGGCTCTCGGGAATAATGCTGCAATGAACGTGGGGGCACACATGCCTGTTCGGGCCCTGCTTTCTGGTCTTCCGAAGTGGAATCACTGGCTCGCATGAAGCTCTCCGTTTACCTTTTTGAGGAGCCGTCCTGCTGCTCTCCACAACAGCTGCATCCCCACCAACAGCGTGCCAGCGTCTCCACGTTCTCACCAGCGCTTGTTTTCTTGGTTTTGTTTTGTTACAACAGCCGTCCTGGGTGTGAAGTGGTCTCGTTGTGGTTTTTCATTTGCATTTCCCCAATGATTAGAGATGCTGATCATCTCTTCAGAGGCCTTACTTAAATTTTTAAAGTATCAAGTGGAAAAACCCAAAGGGACTCTTCGGCCAGCTCAATATCACTCTGGCTGCTGTGTTGAAATTCTCAACTGTGAGGTGAGATGAAGGCCAGTTAGAGGGGCTTCCCAGGTGATTCTAGGTAAAGAACCTGCCTGCCAATGCAGGAGATGTAAGAGACACAGGTTCAGTCCTTGGGTCTGGAAGATCCCCTGGAGAAGGGGATGGCAACCCACTCCAATATTCTAGCCTGGATGGATAGAGGAGCCTGGCAAGGTACAGTCTATACGATCGCAGAGTCAGACACGACTGAAGCAGCTTAGCATGCAAATACACAGCAGTCTAGGTATACAGTGTTGGTGGCTTGGAATGAGACGATAGCAGTGGAACTTGGGAAGGAAGAGGGATGAGGTAGGGTAAGGAAGTATGGCCCATCCAGGTAAGGAGGATGGCCAAGTGGCGACTGGAGAAGAGGGAAGGCAGTCTCTGGAACCCAGGATGTCCTCTGGAACCCTGGGAGACTAGGGTATTAGCTCACACCGAAGTGTTTGCCTATATCCCCGGGACAGTAGCAGGGATAACAGGGGAGAAGACAGCTCTGGAGCAGGACACAAGACCTTAAGGAAGGTAAGGGAGCACCCAGGCAGGCTACCCGGCCATGGCGATGTTGGAGTCTTTAAGAGGAGGAAGGGGCATGTATTTTTTAAGAGGTGAATTTTGAAAGAAAATAAATATTCTAAAATGGCAATGGTCAGTGAGCCAGACACGAGGTGAACCTGCAGCAGGGATGTGAACCCCTGATCTACCCCCCCCACCCCAGACACCCGAGACTGTCGACCTTGAGAGGAAGGCAGGAACTAGAAGAGCTCACGCATATAGATGTGTTTTGGTGACTGAACCAAAGGAATTCCAGAGATCACAGCAGGGTATCATCAGGAAAGGACTCGTCATTGTGGGAGGGTTGGGGGCCACGGGTGCATGGCCAGAGGCTGCACCGCAAGGAAGGGAAGCCCTGGCAGCTCACTCCGGTGTTGACTCGAGAGCAGAAGGCCAGCAATGGGGGCCGCACCCAAGGCGAGGTGGGAGGAGTTCTGCTCTCTCACCCCCTAGCTGTGTGCCTAAGAGGTCACTTAGCAAGGCCATACATCTTGTGAGAGGTTAGGAATGAGGAAGCAATTTGTTCAAGGAGATGTGTATAAGAGACAGGATCAGTAAAACACTGATAATTGATGTCTTTAGTAATACAAATATAATACAAGGTAAAAATGTATCTACTTAATATAAGGAAAGTAAAATATACATTATGTATTTTAGATGTAATAATACCCTAGTCCCACCCCGTCAAAAAAACTCTTGACCATTATAAATACATTATCCTTTGAATACACATTTGTTTAAGTGTGTAGATTTCACTTTTTCTAACTGAAATATAATTTGAAACATTGACTCAGAGTGTAATAGTTCATTTCATTATAATCCTTTATTTATTATATTTTTATATTAATGTAGTCTCAGTACTATAAAATGCTCTTTTCACAATCTCCCAAGCTCATTAGTTTTCATAAAGGTGCACCCACCATTATTAATCAACAGAAGATTCTGTCAATCTCAGCCCTGAAATGTTAAATTGTATTCTCCCCAGCAAGCCACAAAGCCCTTTTTGATATTAAAACATCTTTAGTCTCATATGGAATATTGCACAGTCCACTCCTTTAAGTTATTAATCTCATTATGTAACCTTCCTGCCCAAGTCACTCACTTTAAAAGGACTCCCCTTTTGCTATTAATACTAGTATAAAGACCAAAGGAAAGGAAGATAGCTGTTTCCAAACCTCAAAAGGGAAGGAAGTGATCTATTCTTTATTGTACTTTATTATGTCCTTTTAAAAATCTTATCATGTATTAGCAGTAATATTCATGACACTAGAGTACACTTACAATGCTCAGCCCTCATGGTTATCAGAAAGCCTCACTTTAGCGTTTAATCAACTCTAAAAGCCATTCATTGCTTTGGATATTCCCAGTGTAGTGAACATTATCCATAAGCTTTTTTTTTTTTTTTTTTAGGGAAGCAAAATGGCATAGAGATAGAACATAACTCTAGTAGAGACTTATTTGATTTTTAAAAGGGCATTTTAATTTCCATAATAGCTTCTCCAAGGAGTCTACTGAGCGGCCTTTAATATATCAAATTTAGGAAAAACTTGGAAGCATTATCTTGCTTTCTTTAGTTAGGGCTCCTTTCAGGAAATAAGTAGTCATCTTGGTGTAGGCTCTAGCAAAAGAGCAGATGAAAGTCTGAGTTATGCAGCTATAGTAGCATCTTCTTTGCAAGGTGGATATTGGGACACAGAAGGGTCTCACCAATCTCAAGTGTCTTTTCTGAGGTGCTAATACCACTGTTCTTTCTAATGGAATCACTTCTTAGAAGCATATTTATTGAATCTTGGTTAAGAGATTTAATTTCTGAAAGAAAAGAAATCCCTTTTCCATCTCATCTGACAAAATATTATTTCAAAGGGACTTTACGCTTTTGCTATCTCCTCATTACTGTTACTGTACAATCATTAGCCTGGCATAAGTAGAGGTTCAGTCATGTTTCAGATAAAATAGAACCTGTTTATCAACCTGGAGCTAACAGTACTGAAAGAAGAAGATTCTCTGCTCTGTGCTCCAAGCAATTCAAGCAAAAATCCAAAGGTCTTTATTTTTATTTTTGTTTCCCTTTTTGTTTTGTATTTGTCCATCTAGGATGCATTTGACACTTGATTAAATCTTTCTCTCTTATTTTCTCTGTTCTCCATCTACATTTATGATCACACATTATCTACTTTACTAATTGCTTTTTGTCCTTCAAAAATCTGTTTTGTGTATGTTCATCATGCTCAGAGTCTCAAAAACAGCAACAAAAAGCAAAAAAATTATTTTTTCTCTACATTCTTCAACTAGTGCTTCTATGCCTAGGCTTCAACTTATCATCTAAGAATTATTTTAAACTTTTTTTCTGGGAATTCCTACAATAATATTCCATTAGCACTTCACACACAGTGTTAAACTTGCATCCATGCAGTCATTTTGGGGATATATGTTTGTCTCTTTGGTTGTATTATAAGGTTCTTGAGAGAAGGGACATATCTCTTATTCCATTTATTCTGTTACAATTGGCCATTATTTTCTCATTATAGATGCTGTATCAGATGCTGCATAAATACTTGTGGTGAACCAAGTCATGCACACTATTTCTGTGGTTTGCTTTTTGTTTACTTATTTTGTTTTTCCAATGATCTGTGTCAATATCTTTGAAGAAGAACTAATGCTGATAAATATATACATAGCTACCAAAGAGCTTAACTTCATTACAGTGTGTTTGGCAGCATGCTAAGTGATTTACATATATTTTCTTATTCAGCACCACAACATGGTGACAGCACAGTCAGTTGGTAATGTTTTATTACCCATATTAGAGCTGAAGAAGTTGAGGTTAGGAATGAGGAAGCAATTTGTTCAAGGTCACACAGCAATTAAACAATAGCGTCAAAGGTCAAATCCAGGTCTGATTGACTCCAGCATTTTATACCCTGGCAACTTCTCAGACAGAGAGCTAGGCTTCAGAGGGAGAAGAGTATCATAATCTGATAAATGCATTGGTATTAGACGTGAAGGGAACACGTCAAATGGGATAATACTATTCAGGGAATATGGCCAATGTATTCATGAGAACTGACAAAAGATGAAGAGAGAGGTTTCCCCATATGATAGCACTGGATGTGATCCAAGTGTCTTGCCTTCACTGAGATTGCTAAACTGCGTCAGTCTTGTCCAACTCTTTGCAACCCCAAGGACTGTAGCCTGCCTGGCTCCTCTGTCCATGGGATTCTCTAGGCAAGAATACTTACTGGTGTGGATTTCCATTACCTTCTCCAGGTGATCTTCCTGACCCAGGGATTAACTTGAGTCTCTTGCACCTCCTGCATAGGCAGCAGGTTCTTTACCACTAATGTCACCTGGGAAGCCCACCAGAGAATAGGTACATCAAAAATAACAGATGCTGTGGAATAGATATTGAATCCAAACTAATATGTTAGGAAAAAAGAAAGACATGCATTATTTTTACATAAATGATTACATTGGAAGGATGAATTTTATATGTTTCTCATTTTGACCATTAAAGCTTTCAGTCAGTTCAGTTCAGTTCAGCCTCTCAGTCATGTCCCATTCTTTGTGACCCCATAAATCACAGCATGCCAGGCCTCCTTGTCCATCAGCAACACCTGGAGTTCACTCAAACTCATGTCTGTTGAGTCGGTGATGCCATCCAGCCATCTCATCCTGTCAACCCCTCCTCTTCTTGCCTCCAATCCCTCCCATCATCAGGGTCTTTTCCAATGAGTCAACTCTTCTTATGAGGTGGCCAAAGTATTGGAGTTTCAGCTGCAGCATCAGTCCTTCCAATGAACACCCAGGACTAGTCTCCTTTAGAATGGACTGGTTGGATCTCCTTGAAGTCCAGGGACTCTCAAGAGTCTTCTCCAACACCA
>SJYC01109399.1:0-18895 GCA_006408675.1 Madoqua kirkii
TGCTTTTTTGATGATCCAGTGGATTTTGGTAATTTCATCTCTGGTTCCTCTGCCTTTGTTAAAATAAGCTTGAACATCTGGAATTTCACGGGTCATGTATTGCTGAAGCCTGGCTTAGAGAATTTTGAGCATTACTTTACTAGTGTGTAAAATGAGTGCAATTGTGTGGTAGTTTGAGCATTCTTTGGCCAAGAGAACACACTGGTCATAGCAAAAACTCTCTTCCAACAACACAAGAGAATACTGTACACATGGACATCATCAGATGGTCAAGACCAAAATCAGATTGACTATATTCTTTGCGGCCAAAGATAAAGAAGCTCTATACAGTCAACAAAAACAAGACCAGGAGCTGACTGTGGCTCAGATCATGAACTTCTTATTGCCAAATTCAGACTGAAATTTAAGAAAGTAAGGAAAATCACTAGACCATTCAGGTAACTTTACTAGTGTGTAAAATGAGTGCAATTGTGTGGTAGTTTGAGCATTCTTTGGCCAAGAGAACACACTGGTCATAGCAAAAACTCTCTTCCAACAACACAAGAGAATACTGTACACATGGACATCATCAGATGGTCAAGACCAAAATCAGATTGACTATATTCTTTGCGGCCAAAGATAAAGAAGCTCTATACAGTCAACAAAAACAAGACCAGGAGCTGACTGTGGCTCAGATCATGAACTTCTTATTGCCAAATTCAGACTGAAATTTAAGAAAGTAAGGAAAATCACTAGACCATTCAGGTATGACATAAATCAAATTCCTTATGATTATACAGTGGAAGTGAGAAATAGATTTGAGGGACTAGATCTGATAGATAGAATGCCTGATGAACTATGGACGGAGGTTTGTTACATTGTACAGGAGACAGGGATCAAGACCATACCCGGGGGAAAGATATAAAAAACAAGCAAAATGGCTGTCTGGGGAGGCCTTACAAATAGCTGTGAAAAGAAGAGAAAAGCAAAGGAGAAAAGGAAAGATATAAGCATCTGAATGCAGAGTTCCAAAGAATAACAAGGAGAGATAAGAAAGCCTTCCTCAGTGATCAATGCAAAGAAATAGAGGAAAAGAACAGAATGGGAAAGACTAGAGATCTCTTCAAGAAAATTAGAGATACCAAAGAAACATTTCATGAAAAGATGGGCTCGATAAAGGACAGAAATTGTATGGACCCAACAGAAGCAGAAGATATTAAGAAGAGGTGGCAAGAATACACAGAAGAACTGTACAAAAAAGATCTTCACAACCAAGATAATCACGATGGTGTGATCACTCACCTAGAGCCAGACATCCTGGAATGTGAAGTCAAGTGGGCCTTAGAAAACATCACTACAAACAAAGCTAGTGGAGGTGATGGAATTCCAGTGGAGGTATTTCAAATCCTGAAAGATGATACTGTGAAAGTGCTACACTCAATATGACAGCAAATTTGGAAAATTCAGCAGTGGCCACAGGACTGGAAAAGTTCCTAGTGTTAGTGTGTCCCAATGTCTGTGTATCTCATGTGTATGCACTGATATCCATGTGTTCCTGCACCTGTATATCCCAGTGTCTGTCTCTTAGTGACTATGTACCAGTATCTATGTTCCCAGTTCTGTCTCAATGACTTTATATCCCAAGTCACTGTCTATAAAAATTTCTATGTCTCTTAAGTTCTGTCTGTATCTGTGTACCACAATGTCTATGTATACCAGTTTCTCTTTATCTCTATAAATTAGTGCATTAGCGTCCATGTGCCCTCAGTGTCTGTGTGCCAGCATGTTGGTTGTATAGCTCAGTTTCAGTGTTTCTTTGTGCCTCAGCCTAGTGTCTATCCCACTCTATGTGCACAAGTGTTTTTGTACTAGTGTCTGTGTATCTCAATATCTGTGAAAAGAGTGTCTGTCCCAGTGTCAGTATATCCCCATGTTTGTAAGTTCCAGTGTGTATATATCCTGCTGCTGTTGCTGCTAAGTGGCTTCAGTCATGTCCGACTCTATGCGACCCCACAGACTCCACTGTCCCTGGGATTCTCTAGGCAAGAACACTGGAGTGGGTTGCCATTTCCTTCTCCAATGCATGAAAGTGAAAATGAAATTGAAGTCACTCAGTCGTGTCCGACTCTTTGCGACCCCATGGACTGCAGCCCACCAGGCTCCTCCATCCATGGGATTTTCCAGGCAAGAGTACTGGAGTGGGGTGCCATAAGTCCCAATTTACTGTATGTTCTATTATCTGTGTCAGTGTTTGTTTGTCTCAGTGTTTGTTTGTCCCAGTATTTGTATGTTCCAAAGTGATTGTGTGTTCCAGAGTAAGCATGTTGCTGTGTGTCTATGAATTTCAGGGTTTTGTGTGCTTAGTGACTGTATCCCAGTTTCTGTGTGTTTGAGTCAGTGTATCCCAGTGTCTACATATTTCAGTGACTATGTCCCTTTGTTAGCATGTTGTAATCTGTCTGAGTCTTAGTGTTTGTGTGCCTCATGACTATATCATAGTGTATGTCCTAGTGTTTGTGTGTTCCAGAATCTGTAGGCTTAAGTGTTTGCTTCTGTGTATGCCAGTGTCTGTTTTCTGCTGTCTGTATGTCCTAGTTTGGGAGGACCCCGATGTTTATGTATTCCATTGTGTACCACACATCTCTATGTATCAGTGTTTGTGTGTCTCAGTGTCTGTATGTCCCAGTGTTTTTTTTTTCTTAGTGTTTATGTACCTTGTTTCCCAATGTCTAGGTCCTTTGGATTTCACTAGTGTTCCTAGTGATTGTATCTCCCATTGTCTATAACCCAAGTAGCTGTGTCTAAATGTTTATGTATCCCAGTGTCTATGTACTTTAATGTCTATAACTCTCTGTTTCTGTCTACTTCTGACTGTGCAACAGTTGGTGTGTCAAAATGAATGTGTGTCACAGTGTATATATAATTCCCAGTACCTATAGATCACAGCCTTTCTGTACTCTAATGGCTGGGTGTCCCAATATTTGTTTATGTCCTAATGACTGTATGTTCTAGTATCTGTGTGTCTTTATGTCTGTGTATGTTCCAATATCTGTGCACAAAGATAGGAAAACACAGATACTGGACACAGAGGCTCACAAATGCCCTGACAGAGATACACAGAATTTTTCTATGTCCCATGATTTGTGAACGCCAGTGACTGTGCATGTTGTGTATGTCTCTTAATTTCAGTGTTTGTATACTTCAGTACCAGTATCCCAGTGTCTGTGTGTCACAACATCTCTTTGATCCAGTTTTGTGGTGGTTCTATTGCAGTTCCATGTCTATATGTGCTTCAGTAACTGTATGCCCCAGGATGTGCCCCAATTTCTGTGTGTTCTGATGTCAGTGTACCTCAGTGTATGTATATTCCAGTGTTTGCTTATTCCACTGTTTGTGAGGCAAAGTGTCTGTATGTTTCTGTGCTTCATTATGCTTCTATTCTTGCCTGGAGAATCCCATGGATGCAGGAGCCTGTTGGGCTACAGTTCACGGAGTTGCGAAGCATCGGACATGACTGAGCGACTTCACATTCACACGTTTTCTGTGCTTCATTATTTATATTCTATTTTTGTATATTCTAGTCTCACTATGATCCTGAGTTTCAGTTTTTTCATATTTCAGTCTCTATGCCTCAGTTTCCTTGTGTCCCAGTGGTGCTATGTCCCAGTGGTGTGTGTGTGTGTGTGTCCCAGGTTCTATGTATCCTTCTGTTTGTATATCCCAGTGTCTGTGTATACCAGTACCTGTGTGGCAGTGTCTGGTCCCATTGTTTCTGGGTGCCAGCATCCTAGTGTGTTCTGATGACTGTCTAGTATCTGTGTGTTGTGTTAGTATATGCCAGTGTCTCTCTGTGTTAGCTATATTGGTTAACTATATTTCCCAATATGAGCAAGTGTTTGGCTGTGTTTCAGTGTCTACATATTTTAGTTTCTCAAGGTTTCTGTGTTTCAGTGTCTCGGTGTTCTGGTGTCTGTGGTTTCCTTTGCATATTGTAGTTCACTATCTGCATATCCTTGGTTCCCTATAATTCTCTGTGTTTCTATTTCCCGTTCTTTATGCACCTGTCTGATACACTCTATTGGTCTTTTTATTTCAGTGTCTGTATGTTCACCTCTCTGGGTTTCTCGGAGTCTCTGACTGTATTCTCCTGCTTCTCTCTGTTGTCTCTGTGTGTCCCTGATCTCTGTATGTTAGTATCTGTTTATCCTTATCCTTCAATGTACATGAGTTTTTGCATATCTTGTGCTTCAGTGGGGTATATCTTCCTATCTCTGTGTGCCCATGGATCTCTGCATATTAGTGTCTGGGCATCCAATGAGCCTTTCTGTTTGAGTGTTGGTGCATCCCCTTTTTTGTTCATCATTGAATTTTTGTGTTCCTGAATCTTTACATGTTCCTGGATCTTTGCATTTTCCTGGGTCTTTATTGTGTCCTTGTGTCTTTGCTCCTCCTTGAATTTGCATGTCCCTGAGTCTTTGCATGTGATCTAAGATGTAGTGTTTGTGCATCACTGTGTCAGGGCATTCATGAGCCTCTGTGTGTTACAGTATCTGTGTGTTCCTATCTTTTTGCATCCCCGAATTTTGCATATCCGTGAACTTTCATGATCCACTGCAAGTGTGTCCTGGAACCTCTGTATTCCTGTTCTGGGTGTCTCTCTCTGAGCCTCTTTGTTCTAATGTCTGTACTCATGAATCTGCATATGCCTTCTTCTATGTGCCCTTTGTTGGTGAATCCCTGAGTCTGCATCTCTGGGGCTTGGCTCTCTGTGTCTGTGATTTAGCATTTACCCTACTTCTCCATTTATTTTCTCCAACTTTTGCCAATGTTCTGTATTAGTTTATTGATATTGCTATGGCTGTGTCTTAAGTTGTTCTGTGCTTCAATACCATGCTTTCTTAGTCCATATGTATTATTTTTATCTAGATTCTCATGACTGTGTTCTTGTTTCTGTGGGCCTGTTTGTTAGGATGTTTCTTTGTATTGGTTCCTCTTTTTATCTTTCTCTGTCCTCATTTCTGTTTTGATCTGACTCACCATGTCTGTGTCACTGTCTCTCTATTTGTGTCTAGTGTCTGGATCCATGTCTTTTTATTTTTTACTCACTATCTCTATGTCCCTAGGTCCTATGTCCCTATTCTTTCATTTGTGGCCTTGGTTCCTTTTTGTGTGTCTCTATTTCTGGGCATCCTCAGGTGTATCTTGATTCAGTGTTTTTGCCCATTTGCTTATGTTCTGTGTGTTTGTTTCTCTATGTCTAGGTTTCTTTATTCCTATCTTGATCCTTCCAGAAGTGTGTCTATTCTGTCCCTATGTCTATCCTGTACCTATATGACTGTGTTTGTGGTTTCACAGCCCCATCTACCTGTTCTAAGATTTCTCATTATGAATTCCTGTATCCCTGTCACTGTGTCGCAATATCCCTATTATTCCTGGGCTTATCTTGCTTGTCCTTATGTCTGTTACCTTATCTGAAACTTATCTCTTCAATGGTGTTTGTCATGGTTGAGATATCTGCATTCCCGTGTTTTTGTCGTTGGATCTCTAATTATATAAATCTATGCTTCTGTACATTCCTAGTGTGTTCCTCTGCATGTGTGTGTGTCTTTGGGTCTTTATCACCAAGTCTGTATCTGTGTAACATTGAATCTGTTTCTATGTCCTTATAGGTTTCAGGTCTTGTGTTTCTGTGTTCTCTTCTCATCCCACATCCCATGTCTGCATGCCATCATGTCTACGTGTTTCTGCCTCTCTGTCCTTGGTGTGATCTTGGCCAAAAACAAGACTAAGACTGTGGTCTTGGTCAACGTCAAGACCAAGACTAGGGTCTTGACCAATGTCTCCCTGGTTACTCTGTGTCCCTGTGTCTCTGTGTCTGAATCTCTATCTTTTCATTTTGTATGTTGTTATATCTCAATGTCTTCATATTAGTCACTGTGTGCCTGTTCCTGGGTGACCTCATTTTTGTCTCTCTGCCTCTATCTTTATGACAGAGACAGCACCTCAAAATGGGGATATAGAAGCTCAGCCAGAGAGCATCTGTATCTCTGGGTTTATGTCCCTGATGCTGTCACACTGGTTTCCTGCCCCCATCTTTGTATGTCTACATGCCTCTATGTCTATTCTCTTTATTTTGAAATCCTTGTATTTCCATATGTCTCTGTCTCTACCCATTCACATCTGTGTCCTCATTGCTGTTTCTGTGTGTGATCTTGTGACTTTGGTTGTGAGTAGTATATGTGTGTGTCTACTGCTGTGTCATGGGATCCTTTTTTGTTCATTCATTTCTTCATTCAGCAAATATTTACTAAGCACCTACTAAGTGCTAAGAACTGGGGATACATAGATAACTTAGAAAAGGTCCTTGCTCTCAAGTAGCTCACATTCTAAGTAAGGAATCCAGACAAGTAAATAGTATGCACACAGTATGTACAAGTAAGTACATAGTATGAAAGGTAAATTTGAATGGAATAGGGGTGGGCTGTGGGAACACAGGGGACCAAACTCAATCTATGGGAGGAGTCAGGGAAGACTTCCTAGAGGAAGTGACAACTAAGACTTGAAGAATGTGTAACATTTACCTGAATGAAGCCAAAGAAGGGAATCCCACATAGAAGGAAAAGCACATGCAAGGGCTGATTGGTGGGTTTGTTAGAGAAACTGTGTTTGTGTGCACACATAGTCACTCAGTCATGTCTGAGTCTTTGTGACCCTATGGACTATAGCCCACTAGGCTCCTCTGCCCATGGGATTCTCCCACCAGGAATACTGGAGTGGGCTGCCATTTCCTCTTCTAAAGGATCCTCCTGACCCAGGGACTGAATCCACATCTTCTGCATCTTCTGCCTTGGCAGGCAGATTCTTTACCACTGAGTCACTTGGGAAACCCTAGGGGAACTATAAGAGCTTTAAATAAGCCATAGGAGCCAGAGAAGGTTGTGAGGAGTATTGGTGCCTCAGGTTTTTGTTTTAAGGAAATCGCTTCTAAGGTTGCTTTGGAGTATGGATTAAAAAAGGTAGAGACTGGAGTCAGTAAGGACTGTGAGGAGGCAGGAGTCTCAAAGCCTCTAGTTCCATAGATCTCCGTATCTTTGTGTCCGTGTTCTGGTGAATGTATTACTTAGTGCCTGTGTTAGTGTGTGTCCCTGTGTGTTTTCATGTCCTCGGGGCTTTATTCCTGGTCAACCCTGTGCCTTGGCTTCTGAGTCATCAGGTCTCTTGGCTGTGGGGTTCAGGGACCATCACAGGACATAGGCAATGTAGGGTTGGCCCAGAATCCACTGTAGATGAGAGCATTTCACCAGCCAGCAGAAAGCTCAGAGGGGAAACAGTCTTGGTGAGTCCTTTAGCAGCTTCTTGCCTATGACCACAGGCACACCTGGGCCCTGGTGCCTCCTAAGATTTGGCCCCATAAGCCCTGCCACCAGCTTGATGTCTGCATGCTGGAACTGTCCTGAAGGAGAGAGATGGAATACCAGTCAGGTCAGTGTCCTGAGTCTCACTGATAGCTCTGAGAGGATCCTAAAGCAGGGAACCTTGAAAGAAAGTAGGAGGGAGGAGAGGCAGCAGAGGCCTGGAGGAGGGAAGAGACTGAGCATTGTGTGATTTTTGGAGGAGTCAGATGGGACAAGAGTGTAGCATGAAAGTAGAGGGCCAAAGTGGATGAGATGGCAGTAGATAGGGTACAGTCTGGCTTGAAGAAGATGACAAGTTAGATTAGAGAAGTGAGGAGGTTCAAAGGAAATTAAAATATCTGTTCAATTCACCATCACTGCCCAAAGTTCTTTGGTGGGGGTCTCAGCCTCAGGTTCTGCTAGTGTTTCCTGACCTACAGTCGGCTTCCTGCAATCCTCCTTTACAGCAACATCCAGAGGGATCTTTGTAATACTCAGATCTGACTGTATCTTTCTCCTGGTTCCCTAATGGCTCAGACAGTAAATAATCTGTGTGCAATGAGGAGATGCAGGTTCAATCCCTGGGTCAGGAAGATCACCTGGAGAAGAGAATGGGTGCCCACTTCAGTATTCTTGCCTGGAGAATTCTATGGACAGAGGAGCCAGATGGGCAACAGTCCATGGGGTCTCAGAGTCCAACACAACTGAGCAACTTTCACTTTCACTTTCTTCTGCCTATGCCTTTTCATGACTCCCATTGTCTTCAGGAAAAGTCAAATTCTTCATGTGGGCACTCTGGTCTGACCACTCCAGCTTTTCTCCTCCAATCTCCATTCTTTTCCTCTACACATTTGCTCAGCTTTCCATACTCAGTGTGGGTCTCTCTCCTACAGGAGATTTTTCTTGAGCTCCAAGGCTGGGCAAGGTGCCTCACCCTGGATTCCTCCAGCTCCCTGGACTGCTTTCTGTCTAGTACTGATAACTCACTGGGATCACTATCCATGTCTGGGTCTGTCTTCTTCCTAGACCAGGAGCTCTCCAAGGGCAGAGCTTGATTCTGATTCTTCTTTGTGGTTTGAGGGTCAAGGTGCTGGGGCTAACTGACCTTTCACTGTGGCAGAGTTTCTCTTGGGACTGGTGCTCCCTGGCCACTATCAGCCTCAGTAACACTTACCCAGTAGGCCATGGGCCAATGAGACTGAGACTTGAGCCACTGATTATATAGAACCTCAGGTGTGGTAATTGCAGGATTCTGGGGTTCTGGTAGTGGTGCTGGAGACCTAGGAATTCAAGGTAAGGCCCAACATAGAGGGTTTCACATGCTGTAGCAGTTACACTGGAGCTCCAGCTGAGGCCTTTTCAGTAGTGCAAGCTGGTCCCAGGAGAGAAACAAGATACCCTTATCTTGCACAGATATGGAACTGTGGGTGATGGAAACAGTGTAGGTCCAGGATTTACAGGGGTTACAGAGCCACCACAGAGTTGGTACAGGCCTACAGACCTACCTGGAAGTAGGTACAGATCTGGTCCTTGTGCCCTGGCTTTGATGGTGCCCCAAGCAGCTGTCTACCCACATGCAGCCCTGCGGGGAGAAGAATGCTTACTGGGAGCACAGGGTTTCACATGGTCATTCACATGGTCATCCATAGCACAGGAGGGGTGAAGTCTCAGTACCTGAAATTCAGATGAAGTGGTACAGATTTGTGGTTAGAATGCTAGCTCCTGAGGATAGTGCTTCTACCATAGCCTATCCAGCTGCTCCTTCCTGTGCAGTGTGTGAGCATGTATATGTATATGTGTGCATGCTTACCCCAGTGGGGCTGTTTGCATGTGTGTATTTGCCTCTGAATGTGTAAATGTGTGTGCTTAGTTCCATTCATCTGAATATCTCTGGGCATATCAGTGCATCTGTATATTTGGTAAAAATGTATACACAGTAGAGTGTATATTTTTTTGGTTGTATGTTTATATATGTCTCTGGATATGTGTTTCTGGGCTTCCTAGGTGGCACTAGTTGTAAAGAACTCACCTGCCAGTGCAGGAGACATAATAGACTTGGGTTAGATCCCTGGGAAGATTCCCTGGAGGAGGAAATGGCAACTCACTCCAGCATTCTTGCTTTGGGAATCCCATGGACAGAGGAGCCTGGTGGGCTATAGTTCATAGGGTCGCAAAGAGTTGGACATGACTGAATAGACTTAGGACTCATGCTGGATATCTTAGTGTTATAAATCTTGGTGAATAGTTTATGTTGTGCATGTCTGGTTGTGTGTTGGTACATATTATGTATCTTGGGGTGTCAGTGAGTGTGCATCTGTCTGTGTATCATGGAATTTGTGTGCATTGGTGCGTTTTATGTATCTAGAGTAGCAGAGTGTGTGTGCCTGTGTGTGTTAAATTCTTGTGAATTGGGATGAATCTGGGGTTATCAGTGTATGTATGTTGATAAATGTGTCATTGTGTATATCTGGGCATGTATTATGCATCGATATGTGTCTGGATGCATATTTGTATGTTACTATTTGTAGGTGTGGAAAGTGTCAAAATATATGTCCCTGGGTGCATGTTTTTGTGAGTTTATGGTATGCCCTAGTATGTGTATGTGTATCTTTGAGTATCTTTGTGTTAGAGTGTATTTGTATTTTCATGCGTCTGAGTATGCACTTGTGTGTTAGTGAGGTGCGCTGTTATGTGTTTGTATTAGTCCACAAATGTCTGGGGGTGTTGACATGTATATTTGGCTGTGGAGTTATATGAGATAGAGTCTTTGATGCTCTCTCCTGCCTTTGAGTCATCTATGAGTTGTAGCAGTTGCCCTGGATGCTCATCCAGTGTGAAGAAGATCTTCTCTTCTGAGTGTGGGATGTGGATCACAGTATACACAGTAGAGTGTATATTTTTTTGGTTGTATGTTTATATATGTCTCTGGATATGTGTTTCTGGGCTTCCTAGGTGGCACTAGTTGTAAGAACTCACCTGCCAGTGCAGGAGACATAATAGACTTGGGTTAGATCCCTGGGAAGATTCCCTGGAGGAGGAAATGGCAACTCACTCCAGCATTCTTGCTTTGGGAATCCCATGGACAGAGGAGCCTGGTGGGCTATAGTTCATAGGGTCGCAAAGAGTTGGACATGACTGAATAGACTTAGGACTCATGCTGGATATCTTAGTGTTATAAATCTTGGTGAATAGTTTATGTTGTGCATGTCTGGTTGTGTGTTGGTACATATTATGTATCTTGGGGTGTCAGTGAGTGTGCATCTGTCTGTGTATCATGGAATTTGTGTGCATTGGTGCGTTTTATGTATCTAGAGTAGCAGAGTGTGTGTGCCTGTGTGTGTTAAATTCTTGTGAATTGGGATGAATCTGGGGTTATCAGTGTATGTATGTTGATAAATGTGTCATTGTGTATATCTGGGCATGTATTATGCATCGATATGTGTCTGGATGCATATTTGTATGTTACTATTTGTAGGTGTGGAAAGTGTCAAAATATATGTCCCTGGGTGCATGTTTTTGTGAGTTTATGGTATGCCCTAGTATGTGTATGTGTATCTTTGAGTATCTTTGTGTTAGAGTGTATTTGTATTTTCATGCGTCTGAGTATGCACTTGTGTGTTAGTGAGGTGCGCTGTTATGTGTTTGTATTAGTCCACAAATGTCTGGGGGTGTTGACATGTATATTTGGCTGTGGAGTTATATGAGATAGAGTCTTTGATGCTCTCTCCTGCCTTTGAGTCATCTATGAGTTGTAGCAGTTGCCCTGGATGCTCATCCAGTGTGAAGAAGATCTTCTCTTCTGAGTGTGGGATGTGGATCACAAAGTGGGGTCCCATTTATTGCAAGGCAGGAGGCACAACTCTGTAGTTATAACCTTAAAAGGTATGGGAGATGAAGAGAGGAAAGAAGAGAGGAGGGGAAGATAAGAGGCCATGTTTATTTTCCCAGAGAGACAGTCCAGCCCCAGTCCCAGTGCACAAGTTGTCCTTACTCAAATAAGTCAGCAAGGGTGGCTGGCTTATCCAAGGATGAGAAAGTGAAGAGCTTGGCAACATGCCTGCAAAAGATAGGAGGACTGTGTTGATAGGAGACTGAGTATTACATTCTTAGTAACTCTGGGGCCCTCTGACCTCTAAGTCACCCCAAATTCCTGAGCTCAGTACTTAAGTCTTTTCTGATATCTAGTCCCTGCCTAGCTCTCCACTCTTCTCTGTATGCTCCAGCCTGACTGAACTGAATATTCGTATGGGTACCTTACCTTATCTTGCTAGTGACTCCATTATTTCTGTTTCTCCTGCTATTTGGAATGTTCTTCTTTTAACTAGTAATAATCAATTTCTAGTCATTCTTTCTAGGTCAGTTCAAATGCTATTTTAAAATTTTATTGATTTATTTTATTTTTGGCTGCACTGGGTCTTCATTGAAGCACCTGGGGCTCTTCCTTGCTATGTGTAAGCTTCCTCTAGTTACTGCATGTGGGGGCTACTCTTACTTGTGCTGCACAGGCTTCTCATTGTGATGGCTTCTCTTGCTGCAGAGCATGGGCTCTAGAATGAATGAGCTTTAGTAGCTGCAGCATGTGGGCTCTACAGTGTGGGCTTAGTAGTTGTGACACACAGGCTTAGTTGCCCCACAGCATGTGGGATCTTCCCAAACTGGATCGAACTGGTGTCTCCTACACTGTTAGGCAGATTCCTATCCACTGTGCCACCAGGGAAGTCCCATGCTAATATTTTAATTTGCATTTTCATTATGACTTAAGAAGTTGAACATTTGTTCTTTTTTGAAGTGCTGGTTTTAGGTCAATTTTCAGTTGGACTTGTCCTCATTTTTCTTACTGTAGATTTCTAGAACTTTGTTATACATTATTAACATAAATGGAAATGAAAGCTTAGGGGTCTTCATCAGGGGAGGTCTTTGTTCACCTTTTGCTAGTACTGCAGAACTTTCCTAAGATTTTATGCTGCCTCCATCTCCTTCAAAGATCTCTCCTGAATTGCTGTCCCAATGTGGATTCTCTGCCAAGTGTAAAAGAAATAGGAGAAATCCTTCACACTCTAAGGGCAAAGATGTCTCCAGCCCACCAAAAGGCATACCTTCCTTCTGATTAGGAGAATCTTCATTGGCTTCCCAATCTGACCTTGCACATCGCCAAGACTGAGACCTTATGCTCCCCATGGCATCTTAGTTTTTCAAGCTCAATTATGTTCAAAATTCTTCCTTATAACATTTATGCATGCATTCACTTGATCATTTATTTATTCATTCAAGTGCTCTTTAAGCATCAGGAACATGGTCGTGAAAAAGTCAGTCATGATTTCTGATGTGGTGAAGCTCATATTTTAGTTGGGAAGGCAGGCATGAATGAAATTATAATTACCAATTGTGATCAATGCTATAAGAAAAAAAGAATAGATTGACTAAGAGAGTTGCAAGTACTCAACATAGTGTGAAGCAGTAGTAAGGGGTAAAAAGGATATCTGAGTTGAGATTTAAGGCATGATCTGGAGCTTGAGTGACAATGGAAGAAATGAGGGTGGTAGGCAGGGGCAGGGCAAAGCAGGTCAGAACAATTTGCAAGGAGGGGAAACAGCTTGAAAGAGGTCCCTGAGTGGAGGCAGGGGAGATGGTAGGGTCTATTGGAGGAACAGGAGGCCAGTGTGGCCTGAGTTCAGAGGGTGAGTGGGAGAAGGTGAGGTCAGAGAGGTATAGGATATAGCACAGGTCATGCAGGGACTTTTAGCTCAGATGTATAGAACAGTCTTTTGGACTCTGTGGGAGAGGGAGAGGGTGGGATGATTTGGGAGAATGGCATTGAAACATGTATAATATCATATAAGAAACAAATCGCCAGTCTAGGTTTGATGCAGGATACAGAATGCTTGGGGCTGTTGAAGTGGGATGACCCAGAGGGATGGTATTGGGAGGGATGTGGGAAGGGGGTTCAAGATTGGGAACATGTGTACACACGTGGCAGATTCATGTTGATGTATGGCAAACCAATACAATATTGTAAAGTAATTAACCTCCAATTAAAATAAATAAATTTAAATTTTAAAAAAGCTAAAAAAAAAGAACTTTGAACTTTATTCTAAAAAGTATGATAAGTATGATAGGAAACCCTTGAGGAGAGTTAAGTAGGGAAGAGACATGAAGTGATATATGTTTTTAAATGATCCCTTTGCTGGGGAAGAATGTCCAAGAGAATATCTCAAAAAAGGAAGTGAGAAAACTAGTGGTGAGTCTGGAACAGTTTTCTAGGTGAAGCACAATGGTAGTCTGCCCTAAGATAGTGACAGTTGGGGTAGTGAGAAGTGGGTGCATTTGACAAACAGAGATAACTGTGTCAGGAATTGAAGATGGATGAGATATAAAAAAAGCTAAAAAAAAAGAACTTTGAACTTTATTCTAAAAAGTATGATAAGTATGATAGGAAACCCTTGAGGAGAGTTAAGTAGGGAAGAGACATGAAGTGATATATGTTTTTAAATGATCCCTTTGCTGGGGAAGAATGTCCAAGAGAATATCTCAAAAAAGGAAGTGAGAAAACTAGTGGTGAGTCTGGAACAGTTTTCTAGGTGAAGCACAATGGTAGTCTGCCCTAAGATAGTGACAGTTGGGGTAGTGAGAAGTGGGTGCATTTGACAAACAGAGATAACTGTGTCAGGAATTGAAGATGGATGAGATATTGGGAGGGAAGATGGTGAAGGAGAGGGGTATGTCAAGAATGTCATGCTCAAATTTATATCCCTGTGAATTATTGTCACCACCAACTGGTTCTAATCCTGCCCTATAAGGTCACCCAGGAAATGTCACTCCTCTCAGGAAGGTGAATAATGAAGCAGTGAATCACATTCATCATGGGACCAAAGTGTGTAGGTTCAAATCTCTTACTAGTGGTGTGATGTGGTGTCACTTCTCTGTGCTTCAGTTTCTCCATGAGTAAAATCCAGATAATAAGAGGTTTTTGGTGAGGATTAAATGAAGACTACAAGTACAGTATGTAGATCAGTACCTGTGCATAGGAAGAGCTAAAAAATGTAAAAAACCAGAAATAAAACCACCATATGACCCAGCAATCTCACTCCTAGGCATATACCCTGAGGAAACCAAAATTGAAAAAGACACTTATACCCCAATGTTCATTGCAGCACTATTTACAATAGCTAGAATATGGAAACAACCTAGATATCCATTGACAGATGAATGAATAAAGAAGTGGTGGTACATATACACAATGGAATATTACTTAGCCATAAAAAGGAATGCGTTTGAGTCAATTCTAATGAGGTGGATGAACCTAGAGCCTATTATACAGAGTGAAGAAAGTCAGAAAGAGAAAGATAAATATCATACACTAACGCACATATATGGAATCTAGAAAGATGGTACTGAAGAATTTATCTGCAGGGCAGCAATGGAAAAACAGATATAGAGAACAGACTCATGGACATGGGGAGAGGGGAGGAGAGGGTGAGATGTATGGAGAGAGTAACATGGAAACTTACATTACAAAATAGATAGGCAATGGGAATTTGCTGTATGTCTCAGGGAACTCAAATAGGGGCTCTGTATCAACCTAGAGGGGTGGGATGGGGAGGGAGATGGGAGGGAGGTTCAAGAATGAGAGGACATATGTATACTTATGGCTGATTTATGTTGAGATTTGACAGAAAACAACAAAATCCTGTAAAGCAATTATCCCTCAATTAAAAATATAAAAATGTAAACATTATTTCACAGCCTTTGGAAAATTTAAAGACAACTGTCATCATTTTCCTCATTTTTTATATTCCTCTCATTAAGCAGGGCTGTTTATGGAGCACAAAACAACCAATCAGACCTACCTTGCTTGTGAAGCATAAGCAATTCTCTTGTCCAACAAAGCAAATGTCAAAGCCACAGCTTGGCCAGTTTGTTTCTGTGCATTTCCCAGTCTTAACATCTTTTCTCTCCCAGGGCCTCTAATTCTGTGCCTATGTGCTGAAGCCCAGAGAAGTTAAGTATCTTGTTTAAAGTCTCAAAGCAAGCAAGCAAGTGGCTTAAATCATAAAAATCTGCATGGGCTTCTGGTTCTTAGTGCTCTCTATTCTCTATTCCCTTGTGGCTTGACCTCTTGTTTATAGACACAGGTGGTGCTTTGGGGCTCTGGCAACAGGTCATGCTGATGCAGAGTCTTCCAGGGGGCAGCAGAGAGGGCAGGGTGGGGTGAAAGGGAGTAGTGAGGGATTCTCTAAGTGCAGAAATGATCATGGTACTGCTGGGACCTGTGGAACTTGAGACTGTGCTTGGGAGTATGCAAAGCCTCTGGAGGTGGGGGCCTGAGTTTGGCAGGCCTGGAAGGTAATGGGATTTTGGGTTTATTAAGAGTTGGTGTCCTCGATTGGAAAGTGATAAACCTAGGGATGGTTGGTGAGGTGGGGCACTATGTTTAAGAGGTGATGGAATTTTAGAGGTCTTAGGTAAGAGGATCCCAGGTCTAGGATATGGCATGTTGTTTGGGGTCTTAGGAGCAAGAACCCTTGCTGTGGCGCGTGGTGGGTATTTGAGGATCTGATGTGTGGAGAATTCAGGCCTGGGCTGTGATGGGCTTTTTGATTGTGGTATAAGTACCCCAGGTTGCGGGAGTGATGAGGCATCTCATTTAGGTTATAATGGACCACCAGGTTTGGAATGCAGCAGAGTAGCATGTTTCATAGGACCAGTCTGGGGAGGGGCTAGAATGATAGAATTCAGAGGTGGGACTTGTGTCTTGAATTCATGGCTAATACAGTATCAAGTTTCTGATGTAAGATGTAATGGTGTGCTGGACTTCAGGAGCAATAGGGCACCAAAATTTGCGGGCACAAGGACAGCAGGTTTTGTCCTAAATTTTGGCTGAGCCAAGGTTCCAGAATCCTATTATGCTGGAATTTGGGGCTTTGGGTACGCAATGGTGTATGGGGTACTAGGGCTCTGACCCAGTGGCCTTAATTCCTTGGAACTGGGCACCTTCTTTGTAGAGACAAGAGTAGTTGAGGATAAGTAGAACTTTGGTTTCACAAGCCTTTATTTGGGAGAAACAAAAGGCACTAGGTTGGTTAGGTTGTGCCTGCCCATAGGCCACGACTAAGAGCATGATAGCGCCTGGTCTATCTGTGGTAGAAGTCTGTTTCCTGGCTTTCTCACTGGCTTCTTTGGGCTGTACCACGACCAGTAAAGTCAGAGGTGTGACAAAATTTTGTTGAAGGGACAGATTGAGGACATTGGCAGCCAGAATGTGGTGAGTGCTGGCATCACAAGCATGGAAGCATACCTCCAGTAGCTCTCTAGTGGTGATGTAGGCCCAAAGGCAGCATATGAAGTGGGCTACATTGGGCACTGGCTCCTCTGGGAAACCAAAGACCTTTTGGCTGCTGATGGCAGCCACTTCACTGTGGCAGGCCATAGAAGCTGACCCTTGGGGCCATGGACTTCCAGGTGGATGTGTAGCTCCTTCTTGCCTGGCTGCACTTGGCCTACCATTACAGGCCCTGAACCACCAAAGTAGTTGGGGAAAAGGGCCCAAGGAGAGGCCCTAGTCAAGCCACCCAGGTAGTCTAGATGCACATCTGCCAGCAGAGACATGGAAATCTCTTCATAGAGGACTTCTGGCTATAGGGGCTGCACTGGTGTCTTCATATATGTACCAGGCTGCTCCTCAATTCTCTAGGGACAAACAACACTGCAGTGGAAAGTCAGAAGCATTCCCAAAGGCTAAGCTGAAAAGGGCCACTTTGTTGCCCAGTACCTGATGGATGTTAGAGAGGATCACACTGGAAGTTGTCACTCCAGCTGTGGGCTCCCCATCTGTCAGGAAGATGATGAGAGGGATCTCCCCCAACAGTGGAGTTCCTCCCAAGCTCCTGGTTACTATGCTTTAGCATTGAAGCAGCTGCCAACAGAGCCATGTTGATGTCAGTCTCTAATTGGAGAGCAGACTATGAGACCGCCTTTTCTAGTAATTTCTACCCCCATTCCAGACACACTGAGCATCTTGTCAACCTCCCAGGCTCAGTCATATCTCCTTATCTTTGCTCAGACTGTTTTTGCTGCTTATCCTTCCCAATTTCCCACTCCCATACAAACTCCCTGAGATCTGACAGTGGGTCCCACATGTCCTTGGCTTTTATCACTCCCTGTCTCGATTGCTTTGCCTGTTTCCTGGGGGTATGTCTCATTCTTTAGTCAGATTGGCAGCTCCTCAAGGATAGCATCCCCACCTCTATGCTACAGAGGAAGAAGGGGCTGCATGGTCAGAGGTGGTAGGAAGGGGATTCTTTAGTAACTGTCTGAGAGAGGATTGATCAAAAGCCAAAATCAGGGCAGAAGCTTACTCAAAATACTTATAAAGAAATATCTAGATTATTGATAAAATGTAAAATGAAAGTTTTAGCAAATTATTTTGAGTATATGCTTTAAGGAGGAGGAAACTCAGCCCCAAAGAGGAATGTGCCCTAAAATACATGGAGAATTAGCTGTGCTCTTTCTGTTAGGCAAAGAAGCACAGAGGGATGAAGAAAGATATTTGTGTAAAATTTAAAAGTGGTATTTCAAACATAATGAGAGGTAAAGTCGATGGGTGAATGATGGGAGAATTTCTCATGTCACCAGAGTCTGCCAATTTGGGTAGGTAGGTTTAACACTTACAACCAGCATCTTCCATATGGCCCAGGTAGTCCTTAGCACTGTGGACATACTGGACGGTTGCCTGGATGGAGCATCCAGCTTTCCAGAAACTAACTGTGTAAGAAAAGGAGATGATGTTGAAGTAGTCACTGGCCCACAGGTTACCAAGGATAGCATTCATTGCCTTTTTAGTCTGTAGGATATAGATGAAGTAAAGGAAATGGACCAAGACATGAGGTCTTGCTCAAGACCGAAAGGCACTTTCTATACAAAGTACTGAGGTCTAAGTATTATATGGTTTTAACATTTTCTGATTCTAGCACTCTGTAAATCTAGAAGTCCTAAGACCTAAGTCAAAATGCTCTATAGGCTCTAATGGCTCAAAGCCTAGAACTGGCATTGTCCAATGGTAACTGCTAGCCACATGTAGTTATTTAAATGTAAGCGTATGTTGCTGCTGTTCAGTCACTCAGAAATGTCAGACTCTTTGCGACCCCATGGACTGCAGCATGCCAGGCTTCCCTGTCCATCACCATTTCCCTGAGATTACTCAAAATCATGTCCATTGAGTCAGTGATGCCATCCAACCATCTCATCCTCTATCATCCCCTTCTCCTGCTCTTAATCTCTCCCAGCATCAAGGTCTTTTCTAATGAGTTGGCTCTTCGCATCAGGTGGCCAAAGTATTGGAGCTTCAGCACCAGTTTTCAAGTGAATACTCAGGGTTAATTTCCTTTAGGATTGACTGGTTTGATCTCTTTGCAGTCCAAGGGACTCTCAAGAGTCTTCTCCAACATCACAGTTCAAAAGTATCAATCCTTCTGTGTTCAGCCTTCTTTATGGTCCAACTCTCACACCCACACATGACTACTGGA
>SJYC01109400.1:0-24805 GCA_006408675.1 Madoqua kirkii
AAGCATTTAAAAAAAAAAAAAGAATATAAATCCTAATGTGTTTTGAACAGTGGCCTTGGTTGGTTACATGATCAAAACTCTACAAATGCATTCACTGTTTTTTAATAGGTTTTGTTTTTCTGATGTAGATTGGTTTTAGATTTTTATTGAATTTGTTACCATAATGCTCCTGTTTTATTTATGGTTTTGTGGCCACAAGGCATGTGAGATCCTAACTGGAAAATCAGAGATTAGAAGGCAAAGTTCTAACCAGTGAATCGGCAAAGAAGTCCTGAGACGTGCATCCGCTTTCATAAGGCATTACATTTAAGGCAATTATGCAACAATTGATACGTACAAAAGCCATTAGCTGGTTTGTTAATTGTGGTGTTCAAGCATTTAGAAATAAATACAATGTAATAGCAGCTATGACATCATCAGAATGGAAAATATAAAACACTGAATTTATAAATTAGATCTCTATGAATTAACACATCTGCTTTTTTGACTACACCAAAGCCTTTGAATATCTCAAAGACAACAAACTGTCTAAATTATTCAATAGATGGAACTACCGGACCACCCTACTTGCCTCCTGAGAAATCTGTATGCAGGGCAACAAGCAACAGTTAGAAATGGATATGGAACAACTGACTGGTTCCACACTGGGAAAGGAGTACTTAAACGTTGTATGTTGTCACTCTGCTTGTTTAACTTATATGCAGAGTACATCAAGTGAAATGCTGGGCTGGATGAAGCGCAAGCTGGAATCAAGATTCCCGGGAGAAATATCAATAACCTCAGATATGCAGATGACACCACCCTTAGGGCAGAAAGTGAAGAAGAACTAAAGAGCCTCTTGATGAAAGTGAAAGAGGAGAGTGAAAAAGTTGGCTTAAAGATCAACATTCAGAAAAAGAAGATCATGGCATCTGGTCCCATCACTTCATGGGAAATAGATGGGGAAACAGTGGAAACAGTAACGGACATTATTTGGGCTCCAAAATCACTGCAGATGCTGACTGGAACCATGAAACTAAAAGATGCTTGCTCCTTGGAAGAAAAGCTATGACCAACCTAGACAGCCTTTTAAAAAACAGAGGCATTACTTTGCAGCAAAGATTCATCAGTCAAAGCCTTCGTTTTTCCAGTAGTCATGTGTGGATGTGAGAGGTGGACTATAAGGAAAGCTGAGCGCCGAAGAATTGGAGCCTTTGAACTGTGGTGTTGGAGAAGACTCTTGAGAGTCCCTTGGACTGCAAGGAGATCCAACCAGTCCATCCTAAAGGAAATCATTCCTCAATATTCTTTGGAAGGCCTGATGCTGAAGCTGAAACTCCAACACTTTGGCATCCTTATGTGAAGAGCTGACTCACTGGAAAAGACCCCGATGCTGGGAAAGACTGAAGGCAGGAGGAGAAGAGGGTCACAGAGGATGAGATGGCTGGAGGGCATCACTGACTCAATGGACATGAGTTTGGATGGACTCTGGGAGTTGGGGATGAACAGGGAGGCCTGGTGTGCTGCCGTCCATGGGGTCGCAGAGTCGGACACAACTGAGCAACTGAACTGAACTGATGAATTAACACAGTCTCTACAAATACTGCTCCTTGAACCAAAGTATAATTCTCTTCATGGTGCTTCTCATGTATGTGTAAAGCAAAGGCTGGTCTTCCGTATGTTGGTTTGTTGGTCTGTTTATGACACAGCCTGCATGTATATGTAGACGTGTGAAACCTATGTTGGCGTATATCTGCTTTACACCGTTGTGTTAGCTGTGACTTACAGCAAGGTGAATGAACTGTGCACGCACGTATATGCCCTCTTCTCTGGGATTCCTTCCCATTCTGATCACCACAGTGCAGTGCATAGCACTCTGGGTGCTGACTCTAGGGTCCCTCTAGTTACCTGCTTCATTCATAGCATCGGCAGTGTTTACATATGTGAGGCCCAGTCTCCGCATCCTCTCGGCCCCCTGTTTCCCCCTTGCTATCCCTGTTTCTGCTCTCTGCTGGGTCTCTACTTCTGCCCTGGAATTGGGCTCATCTGCACCCCTTTTCTGTAAACAGATTCCACACACATAAGTTAGAGACTGTATCTGTGTTTCACTTTCGTTCATACGTCACACTCTATGACACTCGGTAGGTCCATCCACATCTCTGCACGTGGCTGTGCTGTATTCCATTGTGTACGTCCAGGATTCTTGCCTGGGAAAAAGGGTCACAGAGGATGAGATGGCTGGAGGGCATCACTGACTCAATGGACATGAGTTTGGATGGACTCTGGGAGTTGGGGATGAACAGGGAGGCCTGGTGTGCTGCCGTCCATGGGGTCGCAGAGTCGGACACAACTGAGCAACTGAACTGAACTGATGAATTAACACAGTCTCTACAAATACTGCTCCTTGAACCAAAGTATAATCCCCTTCATGGTGCTTCTCATGTATGTGTAAAGCAAAGGCTGGTCTTCCGTATGTTGGTTTGTTGGTCTGTTTATGACACAGCCTGCATGTATATGTAGACGTGTGAAACCTATGTTGGCGTATATCTGCTTTACACCGTTGTGTTAGCTGTGACTTACAGCAAGGTGAATGAACTGTGCACGCACGTATATGCCCTCTTCTCTGGGATTCCTTCCCATTCTGATCACCACAGTGCAGTGCATAGCACTCTGGGTGCTGACTCTAGGGTCCCTCTAGTTACCTGCTTCATTCATAGCATCGGCAGTGTTTACATATGTGAGGCCCAGTCTCCGCATCCTCTCGGCCCCCCGTTTCCCCCTTGCTATCCCTGTTTCTGCTCTCTGCTGGGTCTCTACTTCTGCCCTGGAATTGGGCTCATCTGCACCCCTTTTCTGTAAACAGATTCCACACACATAAGTTAGAGACTGTATCTGTGTTTCACTTTCGTTCATACGTCACACTCTATGACACTCGGTAGGTCCATCCACATCTCTGCACGTGGCTGTGCTGTATTCCATTGTGTACGTCCAGGATTCTTGCCTGGGAAACCCCATGAACAGAGAAGCCTGGAGAGGTACAGTCCATGGGGAGGCCAAGAGTCAGACACAAGTTAGTGAGTAAACAAAAACAACAGCTCTATCTTTATCCGCTCCTTGGTTGGGGGACATTCATGTTGTCCATGTCTATTAGAAACACTGCCACTGTATATTGTGATACAGTACATTTTGGAATTAATGTTTTCTCTGGGTATATCGAACTTAACGAAACCTGTTAGAAGTCTTTAATTCTGTCAAAAGATTGAGGATGAAATTCGAAATGAAAGTGCTTTGATATGAAGTCACAATCATGTGTCTGTGGGTGACTTTCTGTGAATTTATTGGTATTTCTTCTTAGAAAATTTTTAATTAAATCTTCTAGCCCTGAAAATTTATCAAACATTCAACTCAATTTCTTTAGAAAGTAAAAGTTGTTTTCTTTTTTTTTCTGTCTTTGTCAGAATTAGTAACACGTCTTCCAAGCAATGTGTGCATTTCATCAGCATTTATATTTCCTGTAATATGAATCTGTTTATAGTTTCCTCATGATTGTATGGAGAAGGCAATGGCACCCCACTCCAGTACTCTTGCCTGGCATATCCCATGGATGGAGGAGCCTGGTGGGCTGCAGTCCATTGGGTCGGTAAGAGTGGGACACGACTGAGTGACTTCCCTTTCACTTTTCACTTTCATGCATTAGAGAAGAAAATGGCAACCCACTCCAGTGTTGTTGTCTAGAGAATCCCAGAGCCGGGGGAGCCTGGTGGGATGCCATCCATGGGGTCACACAGAGTCGGACACGACTGAAGCGACTCAGCAGCAGCAGCAACAGCAGCATGATTGTATCCGTTGCATTTGATGTGATGATTTCATTTTTCCATATTAATATTGGCATCACAAATGCACAAGTCATACATATATACGTATATTATGGCACATAAATATACTTAAATCCATATATGTGTATTTCAAATTTTTGACATATTTATGCCAGGTCTTCCTTTCAATATTACTTAAGAGATTCCCCATCTTAATTAGTGTTCAGTTGCCTATTCTTGACCCACTCATCCAGTGCAGCATTTCCAGACCACCTGTGAAGACCAGGGTCCAAAGTCCAACAGCGTGCACTCTGCTATACAAGTGGGAGAACTTAAATCTTGCCCTTGACCTCTGTTACTACCAATTTTAAGCCATGGAAACATTCATTATTGGTGCCTTTGACACTGGCCAGCTGTAGCCCTCTTGGAGGTCATGTCTCTATAGGAACTAAAACATTGACTCTGTTTAGTATCACCGAGGTCTAAGATTCCTTCCCCAGCTCTTGGACCAAATCTGCTTGCTTTGCCCCAACCCTTGGAACGTTCTGTGTCTTGAGGATGGTTGATGTTTCAGATTATAAACACCTCCAGCCGCCTGGGGAGCTGATCCGTGCAGGACAGTGGGAAGGGCCTCTCCTTGGAAGCACTGCCATCCACTGCCCTCTGAAGCACAAGAGGCTGGAAAGCTGCCTTTAGATGTTGTGAGCAGTTACCGCTTCCGGTCTAGCTGTCAATCATCTTATTCCCGCCAGCACGGCCCTGACTTCCTGCTACGATAAATTCACCAAGGCTCAGATCCCGGCCACCTCCGACTGCTAGTGAGCCCGTCCTTAAGTAAAATCAGGCCTTCATTTCAATTGCAGAAATCCAGGAGCTGTCAGAATAGTTACTTGTCCTGTTGCAGCCCATGGCATGTTACACTCTGCACGAAGCTCAGAGAAGGGACCACCAGTTCTTTCCCTGTGATGCATGAGAGCTTTCTAGGGACGT
Source organism: Madoqua kirkii (assembly GCA_006408675.1). Taxonomy (NCBI): domain Eukaryota; kingdom Metazoa; phylum Chordata; class Mammalia; order Artiodactyla; family Bovidae; genus Madoqua; species Madoqua kirkii. The sequence goes on from SJYC01109400.1 coordinate 4,785, forward strand.
TGTTCTGGAACAGCCTGCCCCCTCCCACGATAGTAAGGGAGTCAACAACCCTGTCCCAGGATGGCTTAGTCCTTTATCTCCTTCCCCCTCCGGACACCTCTAGAGAATCTCCTTTTATTTTTCTCAGAACTGTCTCTGATGGAACGCCTATCCTATCATAAGCATGTGTTTCCCTATAATTAAATTCAATGTGCATATTTGTGTGTTGTAAAATGGGGACTCTTGGTCCACACACAGGCGACTCAGCTGTATATTAAACCAATTTATTTAAACCCTCAGAAATCAAACACCACCAAGCAGGACATGATTAGTGACCTGGAGGGGTGAGATGGGAGAGGCAGTGTGAGTGTGAGGAGAGAAGGATCGTGTTACTTTGGAAGTAGGAAAGTCGCCTGCGTGTTGTTGATCTTGATCCCATGGAGACGAGGATGTGGGTCTCAGGGACTCTTTCTGTAGGTGAGCAAACCAGGAGCCAAGGTTGTGCTGACTGGCAGGGCTGAGCCTCAGGCAGCAGGCTGTGCAGGGTACAGGAGCTGGTAGCTGATCCCGTGTCAGAATCCTGCTGGACCTCAACACTCCACATGTCTGATGTAGGTGGGGGTCCCTGTGGAATCTTCCCCAGGATGTACATATGGAGTGACCTTTCCTACTGGGGGTGGATTCTAGGAGCTATGATTTCAGAATGCATTCTGATTGGACCACATGCCTGGACTTGCACGAATTTTGTTTTTGGGGTCTTCAAGAGTTAACTTTTAAGTTTTATTTTTTATTGCAGCACAGTTCACTAACAGCTTTGTATTACTTTCAGGGCTACAGCGACCTGATTAGTTTATATGAATATATATTAATATCTCTTTCTTTCATATTCTTTTCCCACTTAGGTTATTTGCAGAATATTGCATATAGCTCCCTGTTCTATACGGTATGACCTTGTTGTCTATCCACCCTGTATATAATAGTTTGTATCTCCTAACTCCAAACTCCCAATCCTTCTCTTCCCGACATCCTCTCCCTAGGCAACCGTAAGTTTGTTTTCTGTATCTGTGTGTCTTTTTCTCTGTTGTAAATAAACTGTTTCGTGACATATTTGCGGTTCCATGCATAAGTGATGCCTATGATATTTGTCTTTCTCTTTCTGACTTTACTCAGTGTGACAATCCCTAGGTCCATCCACGTTGCTGTGAATAAACCATGAGGTCAGGACTGACGGGGACACTCAGTTTCCACCAACTTGTGGGGATTCCTGCTTGTCTGTGATGAGTCAGGTCTGCAAGATTCCTGCAGGATAAAGCATTCTCACCAAAGGTTCTCAGCATGAATCAACCAACCTGTTTGCAATGTAATACGGCTCCAGAGAAGAGAAAGTGTCCAATGTAACAGACAAAAGTCTCCAGTGATAGAATAAGTTATTGAGTCAAATAATCGTTACCTACAGCACTTGGCAGGTGTGAAATCACCATGTGTCCTTATTAATGTATTCAATAGAATGTTATCAGAAACAGACTTACTCTGAAGTTGTTGAAGTCTCTTGGGTACAGGGAGAACAGTCCTCTGGGGGAACATCAAAAGGACAGGAAAAAAAATATCCACCAATTATTACCATTCCCCACTATTTACAAGACATTTTTTTTTAAGTAATGAATTAGTTTTTAAGAAATTTTAAAGAAATTGATTTGTTTCTTGATAGCATGTTTACAGATTGGGTGAATGATCTATTTAGGAAAAAGTAGGATCCCTTTACCACTTTCAGTGAAATTCACAATATCTTTCTCGTCAATCTTTTTCTCGTCTATCAGCTCTTTGAATATCGCCAAGGATTCCTCTTCAGTATTCACTTTCACTGGAAAACACCACCCAGAAAGCAGAATTTTGCCCCTGAGAATCCAGAGAAATGTTTCTGAATACACAACAAAAAAATTGAGTGTGCAAGTCAGATCTTCCCTTGTTATAAATTAAACCTCAGTTACCAGTTCTCATGACCCAGGTGTCTGCTGTCTGTCTTAAGAATTAAGCTCTGTTCAACTCTGTACGTAGACGTCCCCCCCGCCCGCAACATCATCATCCAGACCCCAAAGACTCTCAGGAGATCCATGAATTTGAGGCTCCGTGCATCACAGTGGGAAACCAACTTGCTTCTTTCCCAACTTCTTAATATCTGTACCTCTGTTCCTGTCTTGTTCTGGATCCAAATAAAGAGGAAGCAAGATTCTTCCCCTGACACACGTTATCACTCGTACATGATAGCTAAAGATGATGTATTCTTTAAATAACCACCATTCTACCCAAAATCGACACATGCTGTTCCAATGGTGTTCACACCTCTCAATGCTTCTGTGTAGCCATGTGGGGTGATGTCAGTGTTTATAAGAACAAAGCACTTGAGAAATTGAATGAGACAAAGATGTATTGTACACGTTTCTGTTTAAATGCTTAGAGTGTATTGGGAAACTGGTATAAACTGAGGAAATTGAGAGTAGCCACATCATAGCTATGGCTTGAAGTTAATTGAAGTGTTTTTAAAAAAGCAACAACAGAAAACAACAAAATATTGTAATTTCCTCTGTTTAAAAATATTTTAAAAGTAAAAGCTATTTCTAGTAAAACTCAATTTGTTCCTGCTTAAATGTCAATAGGTGGAAATTTTTTAGAAACGTCTGATGATCATTGGAAGGACTGATGTTGAAGCTGAAATTCCAATACCTTGGCCACCTGATGTGAAGAGCTGACTCCTTCGAAAAGACCCTGATGCTAGGAAAGATTGAAGGCAGGAGGAGAAGGAGACGACAGAGGATGAGATGGTTGGATGGCATCACCGACTCAATGGACATGGGTTTGAGTGGACTCCAGGAGCTGGTGATGGACAGGGAGGCCTGGCGTGCTGCGGGGTCACAAAGAGTTGGACACGGCTGAGCGACTGAACTGAGCTGAACTGACTGATGATCTGAGGCTTCCACCCCCACAAACTCATCTTTCTTGGGAGATTAAGTTCCAGAATTTAACTCAGTGCACGTGAAGTCCAAGGTCCTGGAGACTGCACAGTTGATACTATCACCATATCCTTATTTTATGGATAAAAGTCCTGACAATGGAAATGTTATATGACCAAGTTGACGTGAATATTAGGATACCATACATACCCAATATTCCAACAAATCGTGTCACCCCGCCAAATGCAAACTGGTTGACAAGACATAGCACCAGAGCGTTGTTGGAATGAGTCTGAGTTCATTTCTACCAAAAACTGTGAGAGAAAAGGTACAAATATACATCTCTGCTTTAATTTATTACCAGTTAGATTTATGGTCGCAAATTGAGAATATTGCCAATGGTGCATCGTGCGTTGATCTGTGCCTCACTCCACGGCTGAGATGAATGCTATAGTTTTTATGATTGCAAGGGAAGCAGGCAAGGCTTTTAATCAACCACCTTTTCATACAATTGGGCTTCCCTGGTGACTCAGAGGGTAAAAGCATCTGTCTGCAATGCAGGAGACCCAGGTTCGATCCCTGGGTCTGGAAGATCCCCTGGAGAAGGAAATGGCAGCCCACTCCAGAACTCTTGCCTGGAAAACCCCATGGGCGGAGAAGCCTGGTGGGCTACAGTCTGTGGGGTCTCAAAGAGTCAGACACAACTGAGCGACTTCACTTTCACTTTTGTTTCGTACATTTGACATAAGACTCTTAAATTGTAGTCAAATATGTACTCCTGAGTCCATGTAAAATTAGGAAGGTAGTTTAGGGCCGTTATAAAGAATTTAGGAATATAAATCTTAGCCAGCATCCTCGTGACTTTGAATGGAAGCTGCCTCTACGGCTGAACTCAGGGTTATTTCCTTGGGTTCAAGTTCATCCACCATACCTTCGATGAATTAAGATGTTATAAGGTTGTTTTTGAAAGGTATTCATGTTGATGTTTGGCAGAAACAACTCAATATTCTAGGCAATTAATCTTCAATTAAAAATAAGTAAGAGTGGTGGATTCATGTCAACGTATGGCAAACCAATACAGTATTGTAAAGTAAAAAAGTAAATGAATAAATTTTAAAAAAATAAGTAGAATTTAAAAATGTAAAGGACACTGACATGCAGACTCAAGACAGATCCTTGAGACACGAGTTCATAAGGATGTTGTAAGTCTTAAGAGTATGATGTGAAATCCAGGTTTACACACGGTTATGCTCATTGAGTAACACTCGAGTTGGGAGGAGACCTCCAAGCTGTGTGTTTGAACCCTTATCTCATGACAAAGTATAGTGTTTAGAAATCTTAGTGACCAGATCCTGCTCACCCGTCCGATTGTTCCTAGGAGTAGAATTCAGATGTGTGGGTGACAGACAGACGTTGTGCCAAGATTTCCACCCAAACGTACTCTGAACAGTGAAACTCTCGTACTAACAGTAAGCAACATAACTGTTGCCATCTTTCTTTCTTCCTCAGAAATGCACTTTTTCCCAGTTTCCATTCAACCTTAAAACAATAAATATTCACGGTGATGGATTTAAGTAATGAAAATATGAGCTATAACTAGAATTTTCTTTGATTCTCCCCAAAGATTAAGTGTGAGGTGTCGCCTTAGCGCCTGTGAGAAATGTGACCTTCAAAAGAGAAGAAATACAGTCGCTAAGACCAAGTAACTGTCAAGCGACAAGGATGGCTCGTCTACATATTAAATCTGAGCGGTAGTTCCAAAATTAACCGCCAAGACAAAGCAAGTCAGGTTTAAAGCCAAATGAACATGGAGAAATCTAGAGTTATAGGAAGAAATGAAAAGAATTCACCTTTTAAATATATATATATACTCTTCCTGGAAACAGAGATGACAGATATTGGGGTTCTCAACACCCTGACAATGTTCATTACAGAATATGATAGGAAAAACTCACAAAAAGTTGGAGAAAGAAACATTTAGTTTTCTCAAAACACACACTTTTCTTCCACCACAACACCATATAGAGGCTTAAACACTGAAAGACACATGTATGGATGTACACACACTGACACATACAGACACACAAGCAAACACACAAGTACACATGATATGCTTATGTGCCCTAAGGAAGTTATGCATACATCATGTAAGAAGACTCTTGAGAGTCCCTTGGACTGCAAGGAGATCCAACCAGTCCATTCTGAAGGAGATCAGCCCTGGGATTTCTTTGGAAGGAATGATGCTAAAGCTGAAACTCCAGTACTTTGGCCACCTCGTGCGAAGAGCTGACTCATTGGAAAAGACTCTGATGCTGGGAGGGATTGGGGGCAGGAGGAGAAGGGGATGACAGAGGATGAGATGGCTGGATGGCATCACGGACTTGATGAATGTGAGTTTGAGTAAACTACGGGAGTTGGTGCTGGACAGGGAGGCCTGGCGTGCTGCGGTTCATGGGGTCACAAAGAGTCGGACACGACTGAGCGGCTGAACTGAACTGAACTGAATATAAGAAGGTATATATTGCCAGAGCTTCTGCAGTGGGTTAGAGGGTAAATAATCCCCCTCGATACAGGAGACCCAAGTTTGATCCTGGGTCAGGAACATTCCCTGGAGAAGGAGATGGCTATCCACTCCAGTATTCTTGCCTGGAGAATCTCATGGACAGAAGACCCTGGCGGGCTACAGTCCATGGGGTCACAAAGAGTCGCACACAACTGAAGTGACTTAATACGCATGCCTGCATATATTGTCAACTGTATAAGAAAAAAGACTTTAACTTCATATAATCCATGTGTGATGAAGGGTGTATTTGATACACAGGAAGCATGCACTTGAACCCAATATTAAAAGCAAAAGAACCCAACAAAAACAATTAGATAAGTTATCGAACAGACACCTTTGAAAACAATATCCACAGTGAAATGTGTTCACTGTTGTTAATAAACTGAAGTTACTCAAAACACCTAGAAAGTAGGAGCAAAACCACTTTCTATTACATGAAAAATACACACAATTTTTTATGTGCAAACAATATCCCTTCACTTGGCTTGAGAAATGTGACTCCCTGTATATGCAGACACTGAGATAAAATTGTAACCATTCTGCTGAGTGTTTAAGCCGGCAGAAAATGATGCAAGGTGCATAATCTTGCTGTCTGAGGTTCTAGAAGGGGAGAGAATAAGCAGATCCATTGTTATCTGTGGCTCAAGGAGGAGACATTAATGGTGAGAAAAAAAGAGATTTTTGGCAGAGATGGAGGAGTTTTGTACCTGGACTGTGGAGGTCGTGAAGAGGGTGTGCACCTGTCAAAACGCTTAGAACTATGCCCTCCACAAACGTGCATATTGCTAAGTCACTTCAGTCGTGTCCGACTCTGTGCAACCTCATAGACGGCAGCCCACCAGGCTCCCCCATCCCTGGGATTCTCCAGGCAAGAACACTGGAGTGGGTTGCCATTTCCTTCTCCAATGCATGAAAGTGAAAAGTGAAAGTGAAGTCGTTCAATCATGTCTGACCCTCAGCGACCCCATGGACTACAGCCTACCAGGCTTTTCCATCCATGGGATTTTCCAGGCAAGAGTACTGGAGTGGGGTGCCATTGAAACACACTTCAGTAAGGGGCTTCCCAGGCGGTGCTAGTGTAAAGAACCCGCCCACCAAAGCAGGAGATATAAGAGACACGGGTTCAATCCCTGGGTCGGGAAGATCCGCTGGAGGAGGGCATAGCAGCCCACTCCAGTATTCTTGCCTGGAGGATCCCGTGGGCACAGGAGCCTGGGGGGCTATGGTACAGAGCGTTTGCACAGAGTCGGACAATGACTGAGTGACTTAGCATGCATGCACACTTTACTAAAGCTGGCTTCTGAAAGGGCAGCCACGTAAAAATTCAAACATAGAGCTCAAAAAATGAAAAACAAATCAAAACATCAGCAAAGAGTAAGATAATAGATAATCTTTAAAAATGTAGTGAAAACAAACACGAATGTTTCCTAGGATAGGGTATGTGTGTTTGTGTCTGTGTGTCTGTGAGTCTGTATCAGTACATGTGGGTGTAATTGATCCCAAGTATACTATCAATACATGTACATACATTGGATTTATTTCTATATTTATATGTCTACAAACCAATCACTCCAAGGAGAAACATTACTTGTCTTTTTCTTTGTGTTTTTATTCTTCTATATACATACCCAGGTTTGCATGTTCTTAGTAAACCATCTGTAGGGTCGTGGATATTCCCTGAGTGGTCCTTGGGGCTGTGAATCTTTAGTAAACTCACTGGTGATGAAAGATTCCAGAACTTGCCCCAAGGGCTCAGAGAGGACCTGCACCCCCAGCTCAGAGACCCTGGTCAGCCCCACAGCTCAGGGGGTCATGCTCTCAACATCATACAGAGAGCTCCCTGCAGACGGAGGAGACACACTCTCCCTCAGGCTTGGGGTTTACAGCTGTTTTCCTTCTGGGTGATTTTTACTTACTCAACACAAACGCCGATCGTTATTGTGCCCTTTTTATCATCAATTTCAAGTTTAACAAGGGAAAACCCCCAACTGGACATTCTTTATCACTGAATGCAATGCCCCCGACTCTCCGTTTTCCTGAAAGCTGAGAGCAAAAATTCCCCTGAGAAATTTTAGTCCTTGTCTTTTTCTTTCATCGAGCATCATCCTTCATCAGTCCCCCACCCCTCATGCCAAGCAGCCCATGTCGTCTAACTCGACTGATCAAAGCAGGATTCATAGAATAATGTAAAACTGAAGTCAGAGTGAAAGAAGGAATTGAGACATTTCTGAGAGGGTCTGTGCTCTGATGTCAAATGCAAGAGCTCCAATCGCTGTTTGACTGATCCTCTTTCCATGTTAGAAGAGCAGGGAAAATGCTCAAGAGTCAACTCATACACAGGAGAGCTGATGCAGAGACCAAGCGGAACAGGTCTGCTGCTGCTGAGTCGCTTCAGCCGTGTCCGACTCTGTGCGACCCCAGAGACGGCAGCCCACCAGGCTCCCCCGTCCCTGGGATTCTCCAGGCAAAAACACCGGAGTGGGCTGCCATTTCCTTCTCCAATGCATGAGAGTGAAAAGGGAAAGTGAAGTCACTGAGTCGTGTCCAACTCTCAGCTACCCCATGGACTGCAGCCCATCAGGCTTTTCCGTCCATGGGATTTTCCAGGCAAGAGCACTGGAGTGGGGGGCCATTGCCTTCTAGAGCCAGTAAACGGAGCAGTGATCAGTTGGAGGGGTGGAAGTTTCTGATGGAACCACATAACAAAACCACAAAAGCAACACACACACACACACATAACCCAAGACCTCCTCCCAGATCAGACCATCCCTGGCACCTCTGAGAGACTTTGCTCACCTTCCTCTTGTTGGGCGGAACAAATCAGACCAAGGAGAAGAGTCAGGAACAGAACCTTCATCTTGGGTCTCTTGTGGTCCTTCATCTTGGTTCTTTTGTGGTCCTTCTTCTGTTGAGGCTGAGGGTGTCCCAGTGGTTGGAGAGGATGCAAATTGTGACCCTTTTTATAGGATCCTTATGTTGACGTGACACATCATGAACCAATGGCTGTTCCTCCTTAAGATCTTGGTCGTTGAAGTCATCTTCAATATCCTGCTTGGCAGGGCTGAGCTTTCGTGGCATTTTGTCATTCTAATCACGAGGATTGTTTGAGGAGATGCTTAAGTGACTCTGGACACTCGACCTTTAGAGTGAGTGAGAAATCACAATATACATCCGATATTTTGAGGTCAGGAAGATTTCTTTTCCTTTATATCGAGGTCATACGGGGATATGCTGTTGAGGACACACATTCCCCACTCTTGTAATTGGTTTCTTAATATTTGAGTTAATTCAAACACGGCCCTTGGTCTTTGTTACTGTCCACAAAGCCATGGAGGTATTCATTACACATGCCTTTGTCACTGGCCTCCTCTAACCCATTTGGAAGTTTGTCTACGTAGGAACTGGAACATGGTCTATTAAATATGACTTGGTTGTTGGTCCTTTGCTCATTCGTGGCTGACTCGCTGCGTCCTCATGGACTGCAGCACACCAGGCTTCCGTGTCCTTCACTGTCTTGGAGTTTGCTCGTGTCCCTTCAGTCAGTGATGCCATCCAACCATCTCATCCTCTGCAATCCCTTCTTTTCCAGTCCTCAACCCTTTCCAGTATCAGCGTCTTTTCCAATGAGTTGGCTCTTTGCATCTAGTGGCCAAAAATATCAGAGCGTCAGCTTCAGCATCAGTCCTTCCAATGTATATTCAGGGTTGACTTCCTTTAGGATTGACCTGTGTGATCTCCTTGCAGTCCAAGGGACTCTCAAGAGTCTTCTCCAACACCACAGTTCAAAAGCACCAGTTCTTTGTGGCTTAGTCTTCTTTATGGTCCTACTCACATCCGTACATGACCACTGGAAAAACCATAGCTTTGACCCTACAGACCTTTCTCAGTAAAGTGATGTTTTTGTTTTTAATACACTGTCTAGGTTTCTCATAGCTTTTCTTCCAAGGAGCAAGCATCTTTTAATTTCATAGCTGTAGCCACTGTCTGCAGTGATTTTGAAGGCCCCCAAAATAAAATCTGTCACTGTTTCCATTTCCCTTCATCTATTTGCAATGAAGTGATGAAACCTGGTGCCATGATGTTAGGTTTTTGAATGTTGAGTTTTGAGCCAGCTTTTTCACTCTCCTCTTTCACCCTTATCAAGAAGCTCTTTAGTTCTTCTTCACTTTCTGCCATAAGGGTGGTGTCATCAGCACATCTGTGGTTATTGAAAGCTGTAGCCACTGTCTGCAGTGATTTTGAAGGCCCCCAAAATAAAATCTGTCACTGTTTCCATTTCCCTTCATCTATTTGCAATGAAGTGATGAAACCTGGTGCCATGATGTTAGGTTTTTGAATGTTGAGTTTTGAGCCAGCTTTTTCACTCTCCTCTTTCACCCTTATCAAGAAGCTCTTTAGTTCTTCTTCACTTTCTGCCATAAGGGTGGTGTCATCAGCACATCTGTGGTTATTGATATTCTCCCAGCAATCTTTATTCCAGCTTGTGCTTCATCCTGCCCAGCATTTCTCCTGATGTACTCTGCACAGAAGTTAAATAAGCTCAGTGGCAATATACAGCCTTGACATACTCCTTTCCCTATTTGGAACCAGTCTGTGGTTCCATGTTCATTTCTAACTGTTGCTTCTTGACCTAAATACAGTTTTCTCAGGAAGCAGGTAAAGTCTGGTATTCCCATCTCTTTAGGAACTTTCCACAGTTTGTTGTGATCCACACAGTCAAAGGCTTTTGACTTTCGGCGTGGCCAGTGAAGCAGATATTTTTCTGGAACTCTCTTGCTTTTTCTATAATCTAACAGATGTTGGCCATTTGATCTTTAGTTCCTCTGCCTTTTCTAAATCCAGCTTGAACATCTGGAAGTTCACGGCTCATCTACCACTGAAGCCTGGCTTGGAGAATTTTGAGCATTACTTTGCTAGCATGTGAGATGAGTGCAACTGTGTGGTAGTTTGAGCATTCTTTGGCATTGCCTTTCTTTGGAACTGGAATGAAAACGGACCATTTCCAGTCCTGCGGCCACTGCTGAGTTTTCCAAATTTGCTGGCATGTTGAGTGCAGCACTTGCACAGCATCATCTTTTAAGATTTGAAACAGCTCAACTGGGATTCCATCTCCTCCACTAGCTTTGTTCGTAGTGATGCTTCCTAAGGCCCATTAGACTCTGCATTCCAGGATGTCTGGCTCTGGGTGGGTGACCACACCAACATGGTTACCCAGGTCATTAAGACCTCTTTTGTACAACTGTTCCATGTATTCTTGCTACCTCTTCTTAATCTCTTCTGCTTCAGCAAAGTCTTTATCATCCCTGTCCTTATTGTGCCCATCTTTGCATGAAATGTTCCCAGAGTATCTCTGATTTTCTTGAAGAGGTGTGTAGTCTTTTCCCATTCTGTTGTTTTCCTCTTTCTTTGCACTAATTACTGAGGAAAGCTTTCTTGCTCTTCTCTGGAACTCTGCCTTCAGAGACATACATGTTTCCCTGTCTCCTCTGCATTTTGCTTCTGTTCTTTTAAATACCTCTTAGGTCCTGGATTATTTTTCCCAGGCTTTGGACCATATCTCTGAGCTTTTGCCTGCCTTTGGAATAAGTTCTATCTCTTAAGTGTTTGCTAGGTCTTGTTGATTCTATACAGGTCAAACACCATGGAGGGGGCTGAACACTGTGCTGTGCCCTTGATATTTGGAATGCCCAAACCCTGCAAATCCTAGCATCCACTGCTCTTTGATTCCAGCTTGTGCTTCCTCCAGCCCAGCGTTCTTCATAATGTACTGTGCATATAAGTGAAATAAGCAGGGTAACAGTATACAGCCTTGACATACTCCTTTTCCTGTTTGAAACCAGTCTGTTATTCCATATCCAGTTCTAACTGTTGCTTCCTTACCTGCATACAGGTTTCTCAGGAGGCAGGTCAGGTGGTCTGGTATTCCCATGTCTCTCAGAATTTTCCACAGTTTACTGTGATCCCATAGTCAAGGCTTTGGCATAGTCAACAAAGCAGAAATAGATGTTTTTCTGGAGCTCTCTTGCTTTTTCAATTATCCAGCAGATGTTGGCAATTTGATCTCTGGTTCCTTTGCTTTTTCTAAAACTAGATTGAACATCTGGAAGTTCACAGTTCACATATTGTTGAAGCCTGGCTTGGAGAATTTTGAGCATTACTTTACTAGCATGTGAGATGAGTGCAATTCTGCAGTAGTTTGAGCATTTTTGGCATTGCCTTTCTTTGGGATTGGAATGAGAAACACTGGGCTGGAGGAAGCACAAGCTGGAATCAAGATTACCAGGAGAAATATCAATAACCTCAGATATGCAGATGACACCACCCTTATGGCAGAAAGTGAAGAAGAACTAAAGAGCCTCTTGATGAAAGTGAAAGAGGAGAGTGAAACAGTTGGCTTAAAGCTCAACATTCAGAAAACGATCATGGCATCCAGTCCCATCACTTCATGGCAGATAGATGGGGAAACAGTGGAAATAGTGACTGACTTTATTTTTCTGGGCTTCAAAATCACTGTAGATGGTGACTGCAGCCATGAAATTAAAAGACGCTTACTCCTTGGAAGGAAACTTATGACCAACCTAGATAGCATATTCAAAAGCAGAGCCATTCTTTGCCAACAAAAGTCTGTCTAATCAAGGCTATGGTTTTCCCAGTGGTCATGTATGGATGTGAGAGTTGGACTGTGAAGAAAGCTGAGCGCCGAAGAATTGATGCTTTTGAACTGTGGTGTTGGAGAAGACTCTTGAGAGTCCCTTGGACTGCAAGGAGATCCAATCAGTCTATCCTAAAGGAGATCAGTCCTGGGTGTTCAATGGAGGGACTGATGTTGAAGCTGGAACTCCGATACTTTGGCCACCTCATGCAAAGAGCTGACGCATCTGAAAAGACTCTGATGCTGGGAAAGATTGAAGGCAGGAGGAGAAGGAGACAACAGAGGATGAGAGGGTTGGATGGCATCACCAAGTTGATGGACATGGGTTTGGTGATGGACAAGGAAGCCTGGCGTGCCGCAGTTCATGGGGTCACAAAGAGTTGGCCTGAGTGACTGAACTGAACTGAACTGCTCTTTGAAGCTTACGAGGCTGGAGACCAACTTTAGGTGTTGAGGACAGTGAGAGATTCCTGACTGAGCAGTCAGTCATCCTGTTCCTTCAGACAGTGTAGATCTGACTTCATGATACTATGGACTGACCAGGTCTCAGTTGCTGCTGAACTTCGTTTACTAGTGATACAGCGGTTAAGAAACATCAGTCCTTGAGCTCAGTTTCAGAAGGGTTTGTACTATGGGAATATGCATTTTTCCTGCTGTGGCCCACGACATCTTACACTTTCTATGAAGCTCAGAGAGGAAAATACAGGCTCCTTTTCCTGGGACAAATATGATGCTTTCTATCTTTATATGACATCTTTCTTAACCAGACTGTCCCCTCCTATACAGCAAGAGGATCCAGAACCCTGCCCCCTGTCCTGTGATTGAATATACTTCTCTGTATCCTTGTCTGCTGGACTCTCTAGGACATCTCTATCTAATCCTCATCAGAATTGTCTCCAGTGGAACAACTATCCTGTTATAGACATATCTTTCTGGACAGTTGAATTGGATGTGCATATTTGTGTGTTTTAAAATCAGGTACTTTCTATAGAGACACACGTAAGTCAGGTGTGCATTAAACCAGTTTATTTAAACCCTCAGAAATCAAACACCAACAGACAGGAAGTGGCTAGTGAGCAGGAGAGACGAGACGGGAAAGGGACTTGAGTGGGAAGAGAGAAGGGTCGTGTTGATCAGGAACCAGGAAGATTGTCTTCGCGTTGTTGATCTTGATTCCATGGGGAAGAGGATGTGCCTGGTCTCTGTAGGTGAATAAAAGAGAACCAAAGGTTTAGGAGAGTCAGCTGGGTGATGTCTGGCAGGGGGAGCCTTGGGCAGGAGGCTGTCCAGGGAAGAGGGAGCTGGTAGCTGATCCAGTGTTAGAATGCTGGTGGACCTCAGGACTGCACATCTTCTGATATAGATGAGGATCTGTGTGGAGTTTTCCCCAGGATGTATGTACGGTGGGATCCTTTATCTGCAGAATGCATTTTAGGAGTCACGAACACACGCTGCACGCTCAAGAGAAAGGTTGCTCTAAAGACGGCTTACAGACTCTGAGATTGGAGTAAACCCCTCTATTTCCACCAGCTTTGTTTTGGGAGGCTTCAAGAATCAACTCTGAAATGTTGTTTCACCTTGGAAGATAGTTCAGTATTGATGTGTTAGTTGCAGGCAGGTGTACAACAATATGATTAGTTTATACGTACATATATCTATCATTTTTCAGATTCTTTTCGCACGTTGGTTTTTGAGTTCTTGCATATATTTCCCTGTGCTATACAATGAGAATTTTCCATCTATCCATCCTGTACGTAACAGTTTGTCTGTGCTAATGCCAAACTCCCAATCCTTCTTTTCCCTAGCCTCCTCCTATTAGGCAAACACAAGTCTGTTGGGTAAATCAGCTCCTTCGTGCCCTGTTTTACTTCCCATATATAAGTAACATCATGATATTTGCCTTCCTCTTTCTGACTTTCTTCACCTGGTATGATAATCTCCGTTGCACCCATATTGCTGCAAATAGCATGGTTTCCTGCTTTTCAATGGCTGACTAATATTCCACCGCACCTAGGTACCACTTCTTTCTTATCATATTCACCTGGAAGCTACTTTTTTCTTTTAATTTGCTTTCTTTCCTTCCATTTTGCATCAACATATAAATGAAAGCCACACATTAGCCTAGACAAGTATCACTCTCAGAGGCTTAGTTGAGAAAGTTTAAGTATCTCACTTGACGAAAATCACTTTCTGAATGGGAAAGTTAATTCAGCTGTGCACTTCAGACAGTGTGGGTGGGAGATCTTTACTGGTTCGTCACAATCATGAGAGATTAAACAGCAGCCTTGCATAACATGCAACGTCTCTTTAATCTCAGTTCTCCTTGAGGGAAGGAAGCACATGGACAACTTTGAGATCAGGATTGACGGGAACACGATTTAATTTCCACCAGCTTGCAGCCTTTCTTGCTGGTCTTGATGAGTCCAGCTGTCCACATTTCTTCAGAATTCAGTTTTTCTCACTAAAACTGCTCGACGTTCATCAACCAACCACTCTGAAATTTAATAGGGTTCAACAAATGCAAAGTAGCCTAATGTAACAGGAAAAAAAAAAAAAAATTCTCCAGGGATAGAATGTAAGTCCTTGGGGCAAAACATGGTTACTTGAGAATTTTGACACAATAAAAGCACAGAGTGTCGTTATCGATTTTGTTGATGGAACAGCGGTCATAACAGAGTGTGTTTACTTACAGTTAGGTGGAGTTGACATCACTCTTTTTTTTTTCTTTCACTGGGGCTGACAGCCGTCTGGGGGGAGATTAAATGGGCGGGAATGAGCGATCCACCGAATACTATCCATTCCGGTGATTTTAACATTTCTTAGGTAATGGATTATATAAAAGATTACTTGTGAGAGAACAAATTACAAGCAAACTGATCTGTTTCCTGGTAGTGAATGTACATACGGGGTGAAAGATTCAGGAGGAAAAAAAAAAAAAGTATAGTTCCACTTACCACCCTTGGTGAAATCCACAATATTTTCCTCTGGAATCCCCAATCCTCTAACCTCCTCCACGAACCTCTCACGGTCGTGATCGTCGACATCGTCTTCTTTGCCTGGAAATCACAATGCAGCAAAGCGGAAATTTACCCGTTATCACCGTGGCTGAAGACACAGTGAGAAGAACAGAATAGGCTGACCAGGTTTCCCTTGGAATAACGGGAGAAAGCCTCAAACAGCCACCATTTCCCACGACTCAGATGTCCGCTGTCCATCTTAAAGAATCAATCCCCATCCAACTGGGTAATCAGCCCCGCCCCCAGCATCAGCCGCAGGACCCCAAAGAACTCCATGAATTTGGGGCTCCTTCCATCACACTATGGAACCGCCTTGCTCTTTGCCCAACTTCCTACCATCTGTGCTCAGGTCTTTTTCTGAGACCCAAATAAATACCAAACAGACTTCTCCCCCAATAGACACAGGCTCACCATGTCACACGTGATAACGGGAGACAATTTACTCTTTATTTAACCCTCTACTCAGAACCTTTCCTGAAAAGGACACCTGACATCCCCAGGGAGGCCTGCCGTGCTGCAGTCCACGGGGTTTGCAAAGAGTCAGACAGGACTTAACGACTGAACAGAAACAAAGAATAAGAAGTCCCCAAGGTACACTCATCTGCGGGTGTTTTGACGTGGTTATTAGGGGGTGATGTCAATGTTCATGAGAGCAACCCACTGGATAAACGAACGGGACAAAGATGTATTTTAAAAGTTTGTGTTTCAAGGCTTGGAATACTTTGGAGAAGTGGCATAAAATGAAGGAATTGAGGACAACTTTGATAGATGGTAAAGAATCTGACTGCCAGTCCAGGAGACCTGGGTTGGATCCCTGGTTCGGGAAGATTCCCTGGAGGAGGGCATGGCAGCCCACTCCAGCATTCCTGCCTGGAGGATCCCATGAACAGAGGAGCCTCAGGGGGCTACAGTCCGTGGGGTCACAAGACTCAGACACGACTGACTGACTACCACTTTCATTATAGCCATGCCTGCAAAAATAAAAACTCGGTACTTTTAGTCTTAAGTTTTCACAGGTGAGAATAATTTTGAATTGTCTGAAGATACTTCCCACCACTTCCATCCTCTTCCTTCACCTCTCTGTGGTAAATTACTTTCCAGGGCACTTAGGTGGATGCCCAGAAAGAACTCACTGGCCTTGTAAATGATTAATGTAAACACGAGATTAATTACAGATAAAAATATGGCGATGCTGCTGTTCCACGGCAATGGGAATGTCGTCAGTGGTGATACATACCCAAGAGCCCAATGAGTCTGCTTCTGTTTCCTTCTTCATCCACATTTTCACTTCTTACTATCAGACCATCGTCAGACGCCAGAATAAAGTTGAATTGATTGGCACCGGCATCTTTAATAGACAGTGACAATATGCAGTTAGCCCCCCTCCTTGAATAATTTATCAGATTATTAGTAGATCACAGCTCGGTCACAGTGAATTTAGCCTGTTGGCAGTGATGCTGTCTGTATTCATCCTATTGGCGAGCCCAGCTGCCCATCAATCTCTGTCTCAGCACCGTGTCGGATCCTGGAATTGCTGCGGCAGCAAGGAGGGAAGGCAAGACTTCTCCTTAGTCCCACCATCTCACGCAGTTGACCGGTCACTCCTTGCCGTGTCCCTGAAGGGGTTTTCCAGAACGTGCATTCTAACGAACACTTTTTAAACAACGTGAGTGCTTTATCAAGTCCCAGGTCCAAAAAAAGAAAAAAAAAAAAATTCTTTGTATTTCTGTTATCTGACACATGGAATTGATTTCTGTTTAAGACCAAAAGCAGCAAAGCATTTCAGAGAGGAGGCCTGCCGTATATATATATGGGCATGCTGTAAATCAGATAGCTGGTGGGACGGTCCTGGGTAGCACAGGGTGCTTAGCTCGGTGTTTCCGTGACAACTTGGAGGGGTGAGATGGGGAGACATGGAGGGTATGGAGGGAGGGAATATCCGTGTACATATAGCTGATTTGGAAGCTGCTCTATTACGGAGCTCAGGTCAGTGCTCTGTGATGACCGAGAGGTGTGGGATGGGAGGGTGGGAGGTCACAGGGGGAGGACATATGCGTATACATTCAACAGATTCACGTTGTACTACAGACACCAACCCAACACCGTAAAGCAACCGTCCTCCAATTAAAAATGAATCTAAAAGATGAAGTCGGGGACAAGCGGAGATGTTTCCTAGAGACACGTTTTCAGGAAGCAATGAATAAGCAATATTTTAACCGCAAACTTTTTTAAACATGTAATTCAAAGAATAAAAAAGAAAAAGCTTCATGTTATTGAGTGCCAACCCTGTGCGCGGCAGCCTTCTGAACATTTTATATTAATTACTGCGTTTCCTCTGCCTCTCAGGCTGGGTAACACAGAGCCCATTCTCAGGGTTGTTGCTGTGAAGTTGGTTTACCTAGTAGTGAGTTCCGTCCCCGCCTAGAGGGACACCCGTCCTCTCTGCCCGTCCACTCTGCCCTGTGTGTCTGGACGAGATGCAGCACCAACATACTGGGTGTCATTTTTACATGCGCTAGTCCACCCTGTCTCTCCTGGCCCCCATCACACCTTCCTGCAATCACTCAGCGACATGGGAGGTAAACCACCCGACTGTGTTCCCAAAACATGCCAACACAATTGCTCAGTGTCTGAAAACACTGACAATCACTACAGAAAGATTAGCTTGAGAAAAAAGGAAAACATAGTCACTGCAATTCAAGCTCCCAGCCCCCGACAAGTGCATGCTCCTTGCCCCAACCTGCTCCGGGTCCACGAGCCTTGGGTCACACTGGAACAGCCCAAGTCAGATTTTCCGTGTCCTTCGGCCACCCATCTTTGGGAAGAGCCGTCCAAGGTCTGGGCTTGGACTCTGTGTTCATAACAAAATGCATTGCTGGGGAGACTGGGGGGCCAGTGCCTGGTGCATGCAGTTCTTGAAGAAGTTAAGACCGAGACTTCAACCTGAGTAAACGTTTACCCGTGAACCACTCATACTTACAATCAGCCACGTAAGTGTTTCTTCCGACCTTTCTTCCAGTAACAGATAACTCTGTACATTTCCCATTGTTCCTTAAAGACAGAACAGCTTCCAGTTGGTTGGCAGAAGTCATACCGGTTTCACATCTCATTAGGATTTTGTTCCACCAACCACCACCACCGCCCCCCGCCCACACACACACACACACGATGCCCTGTGTCACGAATCATTATATTGACCGAGACAGTGTGACGTTCAGCAGCGAAACTCGTAACATCACGTGACTGTCAAGTGACAAGGATTTTCACGTGGACGCATGAAATCTGAGCAGTCATCCCAGGGATACATACACTGCCAATACAAAACAGGTCACCTTCACACACAGACAAGCCTGGAGACAGCGAGAATGGCAGGAAAGAAGAACGGACGCAACAAGTCCGCGCTTGAATCCTTTTCTCCAAGCTGAGAGGCACAGCTCTCAGCAGAGACCTCGGTGCTCTGCCAGTCCCGATAGTGTATTCTTAGAGGCTGCATACGTGCCTGTGAAGTCGTTTCGGTCATGTGTGACTCTTTGTGACCCCCTTGAACTGTAGCCCACCGGGCTCTTCTGTCTGTGGAATTCTCCAGGCAAGAACACTGGAGCGGGTTGCCTTTCCCTTCTGCAGGGGATCTTCCCCACCCAGGGACCAAACCTGAACTCTTCATGTCCCTTACACTGGCAGGCTGGTTTTTACCGCGAGCGCCATCTGCAAAACGCGTTCTTAGAGGATATGATCGCCCCAAAATGCAGGATAGTAAAGAAAAAAAAAATGTCTTTAATTTTATCGAAAACAAACTCTTGCTGTAAACAGTCAGAGGACTTCCCTGTGGTCCCGTGGATGAGAATCCACATGCCTATACAGGGAACACAGGTTCAATCCCTGGTCCCGGAAGATCCCACATGCAGAGCGGCAACTAAGCCCTCGTGCCACAGTCAGTGAACCTGTGCTCCAGAGCTGGTGTTCCTCAGCTAGAGAAGCCGTCACCGCAAGAGGCCGGAGCAGAGACAGTAGCCCCTGGTTCACCAGAACCATAGAAAGCTCACACACAGCGATGAACACCCAGCACAGCCAAAAAAAAAAATGAAAACTTAATTTTAAAAAACCGGTATAAGAGGAATTAACATGAAAGGACAAACACATTCACCCACATACAAAATACCTATGATATTTGACGTAGGGGATGGTATTCAAATATGAAAGTGAAAGGCGCTCAGTTGTGTCCAGCTCTTGGTGATCCCACAGACTACACAGCCCTTGGGATTCTCCAGGCAAGAACACTGGAGTAGGTTGTCATTTCCTTCTCCAGGGGATCTTCCCAACCCAGGGATCAAACCCAGGTCTCCTGCACTGCAGGGAGATTCTTTACCCGCTGAGCCACCAGGGAAGCCCAAGAATACAGGCATGGGTAGCCTATCTCTTCTCTAAGGGATCTTCCCGACCCAGGGACAGAACCCGGGTCTCACATTGCACACAGATTTTTGGACATGACTGAAGCAACTTAGCAAATACATATGGACGTCATATAATGAATTATGTACATTTACACACAATTATCTCCAAGCATAAGCCTCTGCATTCTTTCCCTTTTCTATTTATTGATTAATTTTTTTACTGTGTTTCTGTGTTAGCTGCTCAGCTATGTCTGACTCTTTCTGACCGCATACACTGCAGCCCACCAGGCTCCTCTGTCCATGGGATTCTCCAGGACTGCAGTGGGTTGCCATTTCCTCCTCCAGGGGGGTCTTCCCCACCCTGGGATCAAACCCGCGTCTCTTGTGTCTCCTGCATTGGTAGGCGGGTTTACCACTAGGGGCACCTGTGGTATACAGATCCTTATTTATTAAGGTTTTTATTTCTGGAAA
>SJYC01109401.1:0-17668 GCA_006408675.1 Madoqua kirkii
GGGGAGGAGGGGGCGGGGCTTCCCTGGTGGCTCAGAGGATAAAGCATCTGCCTGCAGTGCAGGAGACTGAGGTTTGATCCCTGGGTTGGGAAGATCCCCTGGAGAAGGAAATGGCAACCCACTCCAGTATTCTTACCTGGAGATTCCCAAAGACAGAGGAGCCTGGCAGGCTACAGTCCACGGGGTTGCAAAGAGTTGGACACGACTGAGTGACGTCATTTTATTTCTCAAAATATGCACATGAGTTTGCATGCTCTCATTAAACCGTTATCTGCCATGGAGTGGACATTCCCTGAGAGGTACCTGGGGCTCTGAGGCTTTGGGAAACTCAGTGGTGATGAAAGATTCCAGGACATTCTCTGGAGGCTCTCAGGGAAACTGCCCCCCCAGCTCAGAGACCCTGCTCAGTCCCCCAGCTCAGGGCGTCACGCTCTCAACATCACCCATAGAGCTCCCTGCAGACGGGGAAGACACTCCCTCCCTCAGGCTCAGGGTTTACCGGTGATTTCCTTCTGGGTTCCGCTTACTTACTTCTGAAAGAAGTGGAAGACAAGGGAATCCCCTTCCTCGTTAAATTTGATGCTGCGAAGATAAACATTGAAAGGCCCGTTCTCCGTGGTCTTCTCTGGGTTGCTAGATGCGATGTAATGAGTTCTCCATTCTCCTGAAATCTATAAGCAAAATTTCCCTTAGAAGTGTGAGTCCCTCCCTGTTCATGCTTTTCGACACCATCCTTCGGGAGTGTCCCTCCACTTTGACTGGGGCAGAAGGGATCCAAGTTTATTGCACGAAGCCCTGCTTATAAAGTTATGGAAAGACTCAAGTCAAAGGAAGAAGAAGGAAGTGAGGTATTTCTGTCAAATTCAGAACTCCAGTGCAACAGCTAGTTGACCAGATCTCCGATTTGGTCTTCCCTGCTGGCTCAGGTGGTAAGGAATCTGCCTGTACTGTGGGAGACGTGGGTTGCATTATAGGTCGGGAAGATCCCTTGGAGGAAGACATGGCAACCGACTCCAGTATTTTTGCCTGGAGAATCCCATGGACAGAGGAGCCTGGTGGGATACAGTCTATGGAGTCACAAAGAGTCAGACACAACTGAGGAACCAACACCTTCACTTCACTTTCCGCTGTTTTACAAGGGCAGTGAAAATGCCTAAGAGACAAGGAAGATAATAGGATATCGGTTTTCAAAAATTAGTGAAAACAGACAGGTATATCTCCTGGGATAGGATGTGTGTGTGGTGTGTGTGTGTGTGTGTGTGTGAGTGAGTCTATATCTATATGTGGTTGTAATTCACTGTAAGTATACAATCAAATGGGCATCCCTAGTGGATCACATGATAAAGAACCTGCCTGCAATGTGGGAGACATAGGTTCAAAAGCAGGGTCAGGAAGATCTCCTGGAGGAGGAAATGGCAACCTACTCCAGTATTCTTGCCTGGAGAATCCCATGGACAGAGGAGCCTGGCAGGCTACAGTCCATGGGGTCACAAAGGGTCCAACACGACTGAGTGACTTTCACTTAATGGGAGAGAGATAATCCAGAGATAAGATGAATCCAGTGTGGATGCCAATTAATGGAGCAGTTTTTCAGTTGGCAATAATGACTAGGTTTATGGAAGCATGTGGAAAGAGGTGCCTGGTGGGCTACAGTCCATACCGGGGGAAAGAGTCAGACACAACTGAGTGACTACCCACTCCAGTACTTTTGCCTGAAGAATCCCATGGACAGAGGAGCCTGGTGGGCTATACAGTCCTTGGGGGTCACAAAGAGTCAGATACAAGTGAAGCAACTTCACACAGCCTCTATGAATCCACATAACAGAAACCCCCAAGAAATACATACACATATACAAGAGAGACCTCCTCCCTGATCCGCTCATTTTGAGTACCTCTGAGTGGTGTGGCTCAGCTGGAGTCTCCTGGCAAGAACAGACCAGGCCAAGGGCCAAAGTCAAAAATAGGACCTTCATCTCGCTGGCTTGCACGGCTGACTCTGTGTGGTCCTTCTTCTGAGGCTGCGGGCGTCCCAGTGGTTTGGAGAGGACGTGAACGGCTTCCCCTTTTTATCCTATCCCACCGCTGTTGGCGTGAGACGCACACAGACCAATGGCCACTCCTCCCGAGACACTGAGGACAGATAGACATCCTCTTCTGATATCCTGTTTGGCAGCTGAGCTTCCCTGGCAATCTATCACTTTTATAATGAGATTATACACTTCGCATCTGAACATTTGGCCTTTACACTCGGTGAGAAGTCAGGCTCTTTGAAGGTCAGGAATCTTTGCTTTCCTTGACATCTTGAGATTTAAAATGGGAGAAAGCATCCAAGATACATATCCACCACTCCTGAACTGTTTTTCTGGCCTTGAGAAAATGGGGTTTAAGCTTCTCTTCCAGAACTAAAGATGTGATGGATTTAACAAGATTATACTGAGAACTAAGAGACTCTGGGCAACTCTCGGGTTTCTCTCGGGTGAAGAGGACAAAGCCTGTTGATCACTTCCTCCTCACAAGGAGGACAGTGTATTCAGATGCCCCCAGTAACCTCCTAGGAAGACGGGATGCCTGCAGGCCTTTGCTATCACCCCTTGTTCCAAAAACCCTCTTACCCATCTATTCTGTAATATGTCATTTGCTCATTGACTCAGTGATTTCTCCAGGCAAGCAAGAAAGCATGAGACTAGTTCTTTTAACTTTAAATATTTTGGGAAAAAAAACAAGTTTCCTCCCAATAAACTATAAAATT
The DNA here is from genome assembly GCA_006408675.1 of Madoqua kirkii. Lineage (NCBI taxonomy): Eukaryota > Metazoa > Chordata > Mammalia > Artiodactyla > Bovidae > Madoqua > Madoqua kirkii. The sequence goes on from SJYC01109401.1 coordinate 2,750, forward strand.
CATATTTTAAGGTGGGACAGGGGGAAAAAAAAAGCCAGACATCAACTTCTTTCTTCTGTATTGCTTTGGACCTGTTGCCTTTTATCTTAATATGTAGGGTATGTCTGCTGTACACACTAACCCCAGACCCTCCAGACACAGGACGCTGATGTTCAGCACAGGAGTCAGTTATGTTTTTCTTTCTTCTGATGCTGCCCACATAACTTCTTAAAGACTGGGAGGGGGTCCTGGCAGTCTCAGGAGGCTCAGTGATAATGAATTTGCCTGCCAGTGCTAGAGATTCAAGTTCGATCTCTGGATCAGGAAGATCCCCTGGAGTAGGAAATGGCAACAACACACTCCAGTATTCTTGTCTGAAAAATGCCATAGACACAGGAGCCTGGTGGGCTACAGCCCATGGGGTCACAAAGAGCTAAACACCACTGAGCATATAATCCAACCCCCTGGGGGAGGGAGTGGCAATCCACTCTAGTCTTCTTGCCTGGAGAATCCCATGGACAGAGGAGCCTGGCGGGCTACAGTCCTTGGGGTCACAGAAGAATCGGACGTGATTGAGTGATGAAGCATGCGTTCACAGGGGGTCCACGGGACTTGCTTTGACATGCACACCTGGTGAGATATCCGTGTGCCACCCTGGTGAATGTTCCTTTTTCTCAAAGACATAGAGGAGCGTGCCTCGCCTTGCAACAGGCCACACCGCCCTCAGGACGTTCTGGGATTCTGCTTCCTGCTTTGTGATGCTCAGTCTGGCTTGAATTAAATCCTCTCCCCACACCTGCACCCCCTCGCCAACTCTTTCTGGTCAACTTGATAGCTCATTGAACTTTCACTGATAATCCCTCCTCTGTTATCTTCAAGGACAACGAAAGAGCCGAAGAACACTTTCTTTGTTCTTCTTCCAGTTTTCATTCACGGGCATTTTCTCTCATAGGGATTGATCAAATGAGTGCGCCAAATGTACATCGAGTTCCGACTGCAGAAATTAAGGAACAATGGTACTTTGTGGCTGCCAGTCCAGCTGAGCAAAGTCACCGAGAGCATGGACTCTGTGTCACTTGCTTCTGGGACGCCTCGGAGCTCAGAACTGCTGTTTGGCGTCAGCCCCTTGAGGAGGCTTTGGCTAACACGGGGTCTTCAGCTTAGGTCTTCATATTGCCACTTTCTCTGAGAATGACCAACAGTGTTCCTTCAGGAACATGTTCTTCAGTTGCCAAGTTGTGTCCAGCTCTCTGGGACCCCATGGACTGCAGCACACCAGGCCTCCGTGTCCTTCACTATCTCCTGCAGCTGGCTCAAATTCACGTCCACCGAGTCCAGGATGCCATCCAACCGTCTCATCCTCTGTCACCCCCTTCTCCTCCTGCCTTCAATCTTTTGCAGCATCAGGGTCTTTTCCAAGGAGTCAGTTCTTCGCATCAGGTGGCCAGAGTATTGGAGCTTCAGCTTCAGCATCAGTCCTTCCCATGAATAGCCAGGACTGATTTCCTTTAGAATTGACAGTTTGATCTCCTTGCAGTCCAAGGGACTCTCAAGAGTCTTCTCCAAGACCACAGTTCAAAAGCATCAGTTCTTCAGCATTCAATCTACTTTCTGATCCAACTCTCACATGGATACATGACTATTGGGAAAAAACCTAGCTTTGACTCTATAGACCTTTGTCAGTAAAGTAATGTCTCTGTTTTATAATACACTGTCTAGGTTGGTCATAGCTTTTCTCCCAAGGACCGAACATCTATTAATTTCATGGCTGCAGTCACCATCTGCAGTGATTTGGGAGCCTGAGGAAATATGTCACTGTTTCCACTTTTTCCCATCTATTTAATAACATTATCTTTCTTTAATTCCTGTTCTTTTTACAAAATATTTGTGTGTTTATTTGCAATCAGGTTCCAGCAATCCAAGCCAGGAATATGCGTTGGGAGGACAGAGTCTTACCTACTAGACCACCAGGGAAGGCCCTCCTTTCTTTTCTTTTTTATTTTGGTCCCAAGATACATCTTTCTGTTGGTTTTCTTCTCTTCCTTTGTAAGTGTTCTGATCTAACGTCCTGCTGTGAAAGGTCATCACAGAAACTTGTTATGCCTGGTAACAGTCACCCGGATTTTCTCACTCATCTCCTTGACTTATATCGTTTCCAGCAGGGATGGGATCCCAGCTAACACCCCTCATCCACCCATTATCACCCTTCCAGACCTCCTTACGCACCTCCAACATCCTGGGATTTTCCTCTGGAGTCTTACCAACACATGTTCCCCTGGGAGTGTTCCCCAGGACCGTGCCCTCTTAGGAAGACCTTTCTAACTGCCAATCAAGGGGAGATGAAACACACTTACTCTCAGAGATGATTGCGGGCAGGTGGTGGTAATCCTGCTATTTCGCAACTGAAAGAAGTCATAGGACCTTTGTTCCCAACTGTCTTTCATAAGCATTGACTAAACTGACAGCCACAGAATGATAAATAAAAATGGAACCCTCCTGCACAAACACTATCCTTATAAACCCCTGAACAGGGCTGAGCGTCCTTCCTGACTTTTCCTCCTCAAATTTAGCCAGCTTTCTGTAACTATTGAGAGAGTCAATCTCTAGGCAGGTTGATAAGTTATCCGGGGGGTCCCCAAGGAGAGAGGGTTCTGGAATTCTTAAGGAAGAGGAAAGGACAAACCTTTTTTGGTGTACATCCCTTAGTCTTAGTCGATTACACAACTCAGTTTAAACTCTGTACTAGGGATCAACAGCACCCCACTCCAGTGCTCTTGCCTGGAAAACCCCATGGACGGAAGAGCCTGGTGGGCTGCAGTCCATGGGGTCACTAGAGTCGGATAAGACTGAGCACCTTCCCTTTGACTTTTCACTTTCATGCATTGGAGAAGGAAATGGCAGCCCACTCCAGTGTTCTTGCCTGGAGAATCCCAGGGATGGGGGAGCCTGGTGGGCTGCCGTCTATGGGGTCGCACAGAGTCTGATGCGACTGAAGCGACTTAGCAGCAGCTGGGACCATATAGCAACAATGTATCCTGCTTGAGGACAGTTTCTCCTTCCTGAGGGTCTTCTGGCTAATCCTGTTATCTTGAAATGTGGATTGTGGAAGTGGGTCTAGTAAGATCTTTGCAACCTCTGGACACTCTTGATTCATTGTAATAACGAATTGGAGAGTATATAAATTCCTTGCTAACACTGGCGGTGGGGATGGGGGGGCACTCTCTGTGCGCCTTCTGATGTCTGTGTCAGAAGCTTTCTCTATCTCTTTTATACTTTAATAAATTGTGTACACCTGTGGCTGATTCATGTCAATGTATGGCAAAACCAATACAGTATTGTAACATAGAATAAAGTATTTTTTTTTTAAGTTTATTACACAAAAGCTCTGAGCAATCAAGCCTCATGTCTGGTCCCGGATTGAATTCTTCTCTGGATGCCAAGAATCCCAGTGTTTTTCGTGGTTCAGCAACAATCTTTCACTATGAAGCCTGTCTCTCCCAGTTTATAAATTTCTGATTTGTTTTTCTGTTTTCTCTGTGTTCATTTTTTTTTTTTTAGGTACATCTTAGACTTCACAACTGGATCTAAACAGTGAAAGGAAGATTTTGACCTTGTCTACTGAACACAACCTGTCCCCTTCAAGGATTCTATTCCTTTTTTTTTTTTTTAACCTAGGTAATTTTTTTTAAATTTTATGCAGCTTTCAAAGGTTAAAATTGATTCACACTTAGAAAATACTGGGTATATTCCTTGTGTTGAAGAATACATTCTTGAGCTTCCCTTATATCCAATAGTTTATACTATAATAATAGTATAATATTTTAATATATATAATAAACTAATATAATATATATAAATATAATATATATAATAAACTAATATAATAGTTTATCCTAGTTCTCCAGTGTCTCCCCCAGTCGCCGATGGTTCTTTCTCTGTAAGAGGAAATCTGCTTCTTTTTTTGGTAATACTCACTGATTTATTATACTCTATAGATTCCACGTGTAAGTGGTGACATGCAGTATTTGTCTTTCTCTGACTTATTTCGCTTATCATAATGCCCTCCATGGCCATCTACATTGCTGCCAATGGCAATATTTCTTTCTTTTTTATATATATAATTGTATTTGTTTTAATTGGAGGTTAATCACATACCACATCATCTTTATTCATTCATCTTTCAGTGCATATTTTGCTTGCTTCTGTGTCCCGGCTATTGAAAATAAGGCTTCTATGAACATTGGGGGGTGCATGTATCTTTTTGAATTAGACTTTCGTCAGAGTGTACACCCAGAAGTGGAATCAGTGGATCATACGTTAGTCCTGTCAGTGGATCATACGTTAATCCTGTTTTTAGTGAATCTTCCTTTCTGTTTAGCTCAGTGGTTGCACCAATTTGCATTCCCATCAACACCATAGGAGGGCACCCTTTTTCCCACCCCCTCTTCAATAGTTGTTATTTGTGCCCTTTTTGGTAACAGCCATTCTTATAGCTGTAAGGGGAGATCTGACTGTGGTTCTGATTTGCATTTCCTTGAAAACCAGCAGTTTCGAGCATCTATTCCCATCCCTGTTGCCCTCTACACTTCTGCTTCGGAAAACGTCTCTTTGAGTTTCTTCCCATTTTTAAATCGGGTTGTCTTTTTTTATGTTGACTTGTGTGAGCTGTGTATATATGTTGCATGTCAATCCTTTATCAGGGATATCACTTGGAAATATCTTCTCATTTCTCATATCTTTTTTTCTTTTGTCAATGGTTTCTTTTCCTGTGCAAAAGCTTTTAACGTAAGTTAGGTCTTATCTGTTTATTTTTCTTTTCTTTCCTTTAAGGTTCAAGCAATATTCCTGCAATTTTTGTCAAAAGTGTTCTCCTGGTTTTCCTCTAAGAGTTTCACAGTATTTGGTATTACATTTCAGTCTTTAATCCATCTTGACTTCATTTGTGTATATGGTATTAGGGAGTGTTCTAATTTCATCCTTTTACACACAGTTTTCTCACTTGTTGAAGTCAGTCAGTCAGTCCAGTCACTCATTTGCGTCAGACTCTTTGGGACCCCATGGACTGCGGCACGCCAGGCCTCCCTGTCCATCACCAACTCCCAGAGCTTCCTCAGACTCATGTGCATCGAGTCTGTGATGCCATCCAACCATCTCATCCTCTGTCGTCCCCTTCTCCTCCTCCCATCTTCAATCTTTCCCAGCATCAGGGCCTTTTCCAATGACTCCAGAGATCTAGCGTCTCTAGAGACTTGAGATCTCTAGTCTTTCCCATTCTGTTGCTTTCCTCTATTTCTTTGCATTGATCACTGAGGAAGGCTTTCTTATCTCTCCTTGCTATTCTTTGGAACTCTACATTCAGATGGGTGTATCTTTCCTTTTCTCCTTTGCCTTTCACCTCTCTTCTTTTCATAGCTATTTGTAAGGCCTCCCCAGATAGCCATTTTGCATTTTTGCATTTCTTTTTCTTGGGGGTGGTTCTTGATCCCTGTCTCCTATACAGTGTCACAAACCTCTGTCCATGGTTCTTCAGGCACTCTGTCTATCAGATCTAGTCCCTTAAATCTATTTCTTACTTCCACTGTATAATCGTTAGGGATTTGATTTAGGTCATAGCTGAAGGGTCTAGTGGTTTTCTCTACTTTCTTCAGTTTAAGTCTGAATTTGGCAATAAGGAGTTCATGATCTGAGCCACAGTCAGCTCCCGGTCTTATTTTTGCTGACTGTATAGAGCTTCCTCATCTTCAGCTACAAAGAATAAAATCAATGTGATTTTGGTGTTGACCATCTGGTGATGTCCATGTGCAGAGTCTTCTCTTCTGTTGTTGGAAGAGGGTGTTTGCTGTGACCAGTGCATTCTCTTGGCAAACTCGGTTAGCCTTTGCCCTGCTTCATTCTGCATTCCAAGGTCAAATTTGCCCGTTATTCCAGGTGTTTCTTGACTTCCTACTTTGGCATCCCAGTCCCTTTTAATGAAAAGGACATCTTTGGGGGTATTAGTTCTAGAAGGTCTTGTAGATCTTCATAGAACCATTCAACTTCAGTTCTTCAGCATTACTGGTTGGGGCATAGACTTGGATAACTGTAGTATTGAATGGTTTGCCTTGGAGACGAACAGAGATTATTCTGTCATTTTTGAGATTACATCCAGTACTGCATTTTGGACTCTTTTGTTGACCATGATGGCTACTCCATTTCTTCTAAGAGATTCTTGCCAACAGTAGTAGACATAATGGTCATCTGAGTTAAATTCGCCCATTCCAGTCCATTTTAGTTCACTGACTCCTAGAATGTCGACGTTCATCTTTGCCATCTCTTGCTTGACCACTTCCAATTTACCTTGATTCATGGACCTGACATTCCAGGTTCCTAAGCAATATTGCTCTTTACAGCATCGGACCTTGCTTCTATCACCAGTCACATGCACAACTGGGTGTTGTTTTTGCTTATTGAAGAGACTCTTTTCTCCACCATATACTCAAGTCTTCTTTGTAGTAGATTATTTGACTGCAAGTGTGTGGATGTGTGTGGATTTATTTCTGCACTTTGCGTCCTGTTCCTTTGTCTTCTATGTGTGGTTGTGTGTGTGGTTGTGTGTGTGGCTGTGTGTGTGTGGTTGTGGGTGGTTGTATGTGTGGTTATGTGTGTGTGTGTGTGTGTGTGGTTGGGTGTGTGTGTGGTTGGGTGTATGTGTGGTTGTGTGTGTGTGTATGTGTGTGGTTGTGTGTGTGGCTGTGTGTGTGTGGTTGTGGGTGGTTGTATGTGTGGTTATGTGTGTGTGTGTACGTGTGGTTGTGTGTGTGTTTGTGGTTGTGTGTGTGTGTGTTGTCGCTACCATCCTATCTTGCTAACAGTAGTTTTGTAACATAGTCTGACGTTTAGAAGCATGTTTCCTCAAGCCGTATTCTTCTTTCTGAAGAACCTTTTGGCTTTGGGGGGGTGGGGGGAGGGGTCTCGGTGATTGCCTACAAACTTTAAAATTATTTATTCCTGTTCTGGAAAAAATGCCATTGGTACTTCGATAGGGATGGCCATGAACCTGCAGATTGCCTTGCCTGGCGATCGCTGATGAAGGTTCCAGTGCACACAAACTCTCAGAGATGAGAGAATGAATCACAGGCTGATTTTTGAGCTCTCACCCTTGATGACATTCTCCACATAGCACCTCTCCAACAGAAACATGATCACTGCCCCTCGGAGAAGATTATTGGTGACACTGGTTCTGCTAGAGCGTGTTTAGTGTAGAGCCTGGAGCCTGCATTTCTGCCACATGCCCCTGGAGACAGCAGTGCTTCTGGGTTCAAAGTGAAAGTGAAGTCGCTCAGTCACGTCCGACTCTTCGCAACCCCATGGACAGTAGCCTACCAGGCTCCACGGTCCATGGGATTTTCCAGGCAAGAGTACTGGAGTGGGCTGCCATTTCCTTCTCCAGGGGATCTTCCCAACCCAGGGATCAAACCCAGGTCTCCTGCATTGCAAACAGATGGTTTACAATCTGAGCCACCAGGGAAGCCACACTTTTAAGCCTCAGAGTCTTCTCAAGAGATTTCCCAACGTTTCTCCTGGTTCCCCGTGGAGATTTCTCTGTCCTTGACCAACAGCTTTGGTGTATTCACCAAATCTGGGACACTTTTTCTAACACTGCCTGTAGAGTATTTGTTCTCAGCCAGAGGTGTCTCTGCCTCCCAAGAGAAACCCTTGTTGTGTATGGTGATGCTGTTTCTGGGTGTCACAATGCAAGAGGTGAGAGGTGACACCTTTCATCTGATCAGAGATGAAGATCTGACACAGGACAGAGGACAGCACCTCACGGAGAATTATCCAGTCGTGTGCATCACGGGGAGGCTGAGAAGTCCGGAATCACCCAAGTTAACCTGCTTCTCTGACCCAGAATGTAACGCCAGTCCTTGTAGGAACCTGGAGATTTCTACAGGACATGGTCCCCCCTCCAGCATCATGGCCCCACGCTCCTTAACTCCTTCTCCCTCCCACTTTATCATCTGTTGTTCTGTTGTTAAGTAGCCTTCAGGCTCCAGTGGGTGACTTCCTCTTTGGTCCTGGATTTGGGGTCTTGGCTGTACCCCCAGTGCTGGAGCTGGTGAGTGAATGGGGCAGCGTGCCCCTGGTGTTCTCAGCGCCCAGGGTGGGCCACCTCGGGTGTGTTTAGGAGGAAATAGGAGTCAACCACTCGGGGACTAGCTGTACTTGAAATACCCGAAGATAAAGGGAGAGATAGTCACGGCGTGTGGTTCCGTAACACAAACGAGATTGTTTATTTTTTTTAATTATTATTATTTTTTAATACTTTATTCTACTTTACAATACTGTATTGCTTTTGCCATACATTGACATGAATCAGCCACAGGTGTACACGAGGTCGTTTAAAGAAGGAAATCCCCGCAGGAAACCGAGAGAGAATACAGAGCTAAGGTGTTAGTCGCTCCACTGTGGCTCACTCTGTGTGACCCCATGGATTGTAGCCTGCCAGGCTCTGCTGTCCATGGGATTCTCCAGGCAAGAACATGACTGGGTTGCCATTTCTTCTCGTGTGTATTAATGAAAGTGAAGTCACTCAGTCGTGTCCGACTCTTAGCACTCCATGGACTGCGGCCTGCCAGGCTCCTCCACCCATGGGATTCCCCAAGCAAGAGTACTGGAGTGGGTTGCCATTGCCTTCTCTCATATGTATTGGGATACCAAAAAACTTCATTTGGGTTTTTATATAACATTTATGCAAAAGCCTGAATGAACTTTTTGGTCAGTTCAATATATAGGGTAGTCCAATATACATTAGCCTTTTTAACCATATATGCACTCCCAGGGGACTCAGTAGAAAAAAAAAAAAAATCTGCCTCCGGTGCAGCAGACCAGGGCTTAACCCCTGTGTTGGGAAGGTCTGCTGGCTTGCCATGCCTCCTCCAGGGGCTCTTCCTGACCCAGGGACCGAACCCGCATCTCTCATGTTTCCTGCCTTGGCAGATGGGTCCTCCGCCACTAGCATCTCCTGGGGAGCCCTTGAGCAGAGAAGGTACCATGTATACTTTATTTCAAGTTTTCCTGCGAGAAATACCCTTTGAAGCTTTAGTTGAGCCCACGCTTGTCACTGAGAACCACTTGAAGCTCTCCAGGTGTTGAGAGAAATGAGAAACGTGAAAAGGAAGAAAAGGCAACATATTCCATGACCTCCCTAATACTCATGGGCGATTTTAGGCTTACAGGTAGATGTGGGCAGGATGAAGTTTCCTTCAGATGTCAGAGGCCTGGCGCCTTCTAGAGAGAAAGGTCCCCTTGGGTCTCAACACTGTTTACCTTAGGCTTTATGTTTTTTCTAGTTATCAATTGATCTGTTTGTTCTTTGCTTTCATTTTAGGATGTCCGTTTGCTCTACTAAATGATGGACAATTAATTTCCCCTGTGGGTACTTCTGTCCGTCAGCCTCTGGACATAGTCCATGGCCAAAATGTTTATTGTCAATTACATAAGCATTGGATTCTTTTATGCACACCCCCCATCATGGCCTAGTATTTAGGGAGTGTCTGCTAATACCTATCTGGAATCGTTTGTGAAGCATAGTGAATTGCAGGCCAACCGTAGACCAGGTGTGTGTACTCAGTGAGGGACAAGTCTCAGTTGTCAGAAGGACTGGAAATCTCCTTTAGTTTGCTGTAGCATAGTAGAGTGTATTGGAACACCCAAAAAGTTTGTTTGGGTTTTTATATAGCATCTTATGGAAAAGTCTGAGCAAACTTTTTGGCCAACTCAACAGATACTATAGTCCACTGTGTATGTCTGTGTGTGTGTGTGTGTCTGTGTGTGTGTGTGTGTGTGTGTCTGTGTGTGTGTGTGTGTTACTTGCTCAGACATGTCTGATTCTTTGCAACCCTTTGAACTGAAGTCCACCAGGGAATTCTCCAGGCAAGAATACAGGAGTGGGTTACCGTTCCCTCTTCTAGCGGATCTTCCCAACTCAGGGGTCGAACCCCGGTCTCCTGCATTGCGGGCGAATTCTTTACCATCTGAGCCACCAGGGAAGCCCATAGTGAGAGAGAGAGTAAACCTTTATCCATGTGTGCATCACAGAAAAGAGAGTGTCTTCTGTAACGTCCCAAAAGCCCAGTGTCTGGTCTGTGTTCCATGCGTGTTTATATGGGCTTCCCAAGTGGCTCCACAGAAAAGAATCCACCTGCCAGGGCAAGAGACACAGGAGACATGGGTCTAATCCCTGGGAAGATCCCCTGGAGAAGGGCATGGCAACACACTCCAGCGTTCTTCCCTGAAGAATCCCATAGACAGAGGAGCCTGGCGGGCTACTGTCCCTGGGGTTGCAAAGAGTCAGGCATGCTTGAAGTGACTTAGCAGAAGCACAGAGCACGTAGGAGCTGATGCCTTGTGCACCAGACTGAACTTAGGATCCACTGAACTGTCTTCCAGACAGAGGAGATCGAATGCAAGGCAGATAACCAGCAACTGACAAATGCAGCCCATGTCTCTAAGCTCTACAATGAGGCTCTCAGTGCAGCTCAGTCGCTCAGTCATGTCCGACTCTGCGACCCCGTGGACTGCAGCACGCCAGGCTTCCCTGTCCATCACCACCTTTCAACGCTTGCTCAAACTCATGTCCATTGATGGCAAGGTACAATCCAGGAGTCTGTTTTCCATCCATTTCGATGGAAGACACAATTTCAAAACAGTAAGGTTTTGAGTAAAGCTCCGATATTAGTTGGGAGAGTGAATTACGTCTTTATCTGTGGGTAGGACTATCTGAGAAAGGGGACAGAATATACAAGGGGGTTTTGAAAGGTCCTTTTGGGTGTAACTGTCCATATGCTAAAGATGGATTCTCTTTGATAGGGCTTTTCCATTAATAGAAATTTTAAAATGATTGACAGTTATAAATATGATTCACTGGTTTCTTGTTTGTAAGATCTATATATTTGAAATAAATTGACAATCTGCTAGCTATGAGAGAGGGCTTCCCTGCTGGCTCAGTGGTACAGTATCCGCTTGCCAAGGCAGGAGACATGGGTTTAGTCTGTGGCCTGGGAAGGTCACCTGGAGAAGGAAATGGTACCCCACTCCTGTATTCTTGCCTGGAGAATCCCATGGACAGAGGATCCTGGTGGGCTACGGTGTATGGAGCTGCAAAGAGTCGGATGCAACTTATCAATGGAACAATAACAAGCTCTGCCATATCATAGTGCAAGATGTAAAAAGGTAAATTAATACATTAGATCTCTATGAATCAAGATATGAATTATCCTCTAAAAATACTAGCATCTGAACAATAGCAAATATAAGAATCTCTATATATTTGGATAGGAGGCCTAGCGAGCCACAGTCCACGGGGTCGCAGAGTTGGATACGACTTAGTGACTGATCAGCAACAACGTTTATTTTAATACTTATGTTAATGTGTGTGCAAAACAAAGGCTTCCCTCCCATATAACAGCCTCTTTGTGCTATAAATAAAATATATATCATCACTGTGTAAATGATACCAATTTGTTGAGAGAACCTCAAAAAATTAAATGTCTCGGAAATGCAAGAGCAGTTTCAGATATGAGACATCTTAATATGAACTCGTAGGTGTATACATATAATAGAGTTCTTTTTTCTGAATTTGGGGGTTTAGGCTCTGCTCACCTCGTCAAAGGAGTAGCATTGTGTCCCTCATCCTCTCCTTCTGAAAACTTTAACCAAGTTTAGCGCTCTCTCTTATTTGCAAATCTGAGAGGAGTCTCCAGTGAAATGTTCTGACCCTCCAGGTACTTAATAAAACATTGTATGGTAACAGGTCCAATTTCTTTCACAAGAGAAAGGACTAAGCAAATTTTTCTGTTTTATCTTGCATCAACATCAGTTACGAACCTTGCAAGAAATGGGTCCATTTCATTGAAAGTGTAAAATCAGGTGGGAGAACGTGGTTTCTCATTTTCTTCTATGTTTCCCTGCATTTCTGAACCATTTGTGGTGACAACCCTGTTTTCCTTGTTAATAATGGTCACATCGCAAACACGTGGAGCATTCCACACTTGCCTAGCTTGCTTATTCAGGTCTTGTCTTTCCCTTTAGAGGGAGGTCATCCCACCCCGCACTGTTCCATTATCTCTGAATTTATCCACCCAACCAAGCCAACTTTTTAGACATACTGCGAGGACCAGAATCAGAACTGCAAACGCATACCTTCTATTATTCAGGAGAAATAACTCAAATATTGCCCTTGACACTCTATTACTTCCAGATAAAGTTTCCAGAGACTTCACTACCCATGCCTTTGACACTGACCAGCTGTAGCCCATTTGGAAGCAATTTCTATGAAGCTCCTAAAGCAGTTACTCTGATAAATATTGCTTATGCCTGGTTTTCTTTTCATAGGACGTGGACCAGATCTCTGAGCTGTGGCCCAGCCCTTGGAATAAGCTCTGCATCTCAAGCATTTGCTAGATCTCATAGACGGTAAACAGCTCAAACACCACGCGGAGCTGAGCAGTGTGGGCTCTGCTCACGACGGTGGGAGGGGCCAGTCCTTGGGAGGATTAGCATCCATCTGCTTCTGAAGCGTATGAGACTGGACAACTGTCTTTAAACTGACAGTGAGCTAGCAATCATCCTGCTCCCGCAAACCCTGCCCTGTCTTCACGGTCCCACTGATCAAGACTCAGCTGCTCTTCCATCGTTGATAACTTCTATGCCAATCGTGAAGGCATGTGCGTCCTTCAGCTCAACTGCAGAAGTGTTGCAGCTATCAGAACATGAACTTCCCCTCAGTGACGTGGCTTCTCATCTGCCGCTTTGTCTCCATGAAGCTCAGTGAGTGGAACCCAAGCTCCTTTCCCTGGAATGAATAAGATGTTTTCTGGGGATGTCTTTCCTGACCATGCTATCCCCTCCCACTACAGTAGGAAAGTCCAAAACCTTATTACAGGATGGTTTAGTCCTTTTTTTTTTTCCTTCTTCCCCTGGACACCTCTAGAGCATCTCCACTTAATCCTTCTCACGAATGTCTCTGATGAACACCCATCCTACTAAAGGCACAGTTTCCTGGATATTTAATGTGGATGTTTGAGTGTTTTAAATCAGATGACTTTTGCACAGACACACATGTGCAGGGAAGATGTTAAATCAGTTTATTTCGACCCTCAGGAATGAAACACCCCCAAGCACGGGGTTATTAGTGACTAGGAGAGATGAGATGGGAGAGGAAGTATGAGGGTGACGAGGGAAGGGTCATGTTAATCAGGAACCACGTGGGTCGTCTTCCTGTGGATGATCTTGATTCCATGGAAACAAGGATGTGTCTGGTCTCGGAGACTTTTTCTGTAGATGAATAAAACAGAACCACAGGTTTAGTGGGGTCGACTGTTGACAGCTGACAGAGGTGAGTGTCAGGAAGTAGGATGTCCAGCCTACAGGATCTGGTAGGTGGTTCAATGTCCAGATCCTGGTGGGCCCCAACACTCCACCTCTCTGAGCTGTAGTGGGGGTCCCTGTGTAACTTCCCCCAGGATATACACATGGTGGGATCCTTTATCTACAGAATGCACTCTGCCGCTAAGTCGCTGTCGGGTCCAACTCTGTGTGACCCCACAGACGGCAGCCCATTGGGCTCCTCTGTCCCTGCGATTCTCCAGGCAAGAACACTGGAGTGGGTTGCCATGTCCTTCTCCAGTGCATGAAAGTGAAGAGTTAAAGTGAAGTCACTCAGTCATGTCCAACTCTGTGCGATCCCATGGACTGCAACCTACCAGGCTTCTCCATCCATGGGAGTTTCCAGGCAACAGTACTGGAGTGGGGTGCCATTGCCTTCTCCGAGACAGAATGCACTCTGGGAGGAATCATTTCAGGCTGAATATTCAAGATGGTTTACAGGACCTGTGATTGAATTACGCTCTTCACCTAATTCCAGGAGAGGGGTCTCTTTTGGGCTTTATGAATTATATCCGCCTGAAAGCTTTTGTTCTTTGCTTTTAAAGATCTCACTTAAGAAAATTTCCTTCTGAAAGGGAATATGAAAACAAATGCATGTTTCAGACAGTGTTACTGGAAGGCATTGAATGGGGCCATCAGAATTATGTAAGATTGAACACTGGTCTTGCAGAAAATGTGAGTTCTTTTTTAATCCGGTTCTCCTAGTGTTGGGATGTGTGTGGACATGCACAAGCTCAGGACTGATGGGAACACTAATTAGTTTCTGCCAACTTGTGGGGGTTCCTGCCTCTCTCCAGTGACTGGTCTGCAAGATTCCTGCAGGATAAGGCTCTCTCACCAAAGCTGCTTAGGATGAATCAAGCAACAGTTTGAAATTTGTTAGGGCTCAAGAGAAGCTAAGTCACCTAATATAATAGACCAAGTTCTCTATCAATAAGATATAAGTTATTGGGATAAAAAAATAAATTGTTACCTGCAAAATTTGTCAGGAATGAAATCACAGTATGTCCTTATTAACTGATTTGATGGAACCGCCTTGATAACAAGCCATTTTCACTTTGTATTTCTGAAATGCCTTTTCTTTCCTGTCCACTGGTTAAGACAGTCATCTGGCAGAACAAAAGAGTTACGAGTAAATGACCCACAGTTCACTCCCATCCGCCAGTATTTCCAAGCTTTTGGGTTTTAGTTTTCTTTGTTTCTCTTTAAGTAAGGGATTGTATAAAAGATTATTTATGAAGGAAGAAAGTTTACAGGAATCTGTTTGTTTCCGGGTAGCACATGTACACACCACCTGATTGATATATTCAGAAAAAATGTTTAATTCCATTGCCACTTTCCAGGATATTCACGACCGTTTCTTCTGGAATTCCCCTTTCTCTAGTCTCCTCCTTGAATTTCTCCAGGATTCCCTCTTCAATATGATTCCCTTTGCCTGAAAAATTGCTGTGCAGAAATTTAACCATGAGGACCCCTAAACATTTCTGAGTACAGCATGACCAAAAAAAAAAAAAA
>SJYC01109402.1:0-23865 GCA_006408675.1 Madoqua kirkii
AAAAAAAAAAAAAAGATGGAAATCGTCTCCAATTGGTACAAGTGAGTCTCTTATAGTTACCATTTCCTATGATAAAGACAGATATCTGCTGTCTTCAGAATTAAACCCATCAAAAGGCGCACGTACGCCAACGTTCACAGCAGCACTATTTACAATAACGGGGACATGAGGGCCACCTACATGCTGATTGACGGATGAATGGATAGAGGAGCGGTACAGAGACATGCACAGCGGAATATTGCTGTTGATCCAAGCTAACTAGGGTCCGATTTTTGCGACCCCATGGGCTGCAGCACGCCAGGCGCCTCTATCCTTCACCGTATCCCAGAGTTCCTTAAACTCATGCCCAGTGAGTCCGTGATGCCGTCCAACCATCTCATCCTCTATCATCCCCTTCTCTTTCCCAGCATCAGGGTCTTTTCCAGTGAGTTGACTCTTCCCATTCGATGGCCACAGTATTGGAGCATCGGTGCTTCCAATGAATATTCAGAGTTGATTTCCTCTAAAGCAAAATCCTAAGATTGACTGATTGGATCTCTTTGCAGTCCAAGGGACTCTCAAGAGTCTTTTCCAACACCACAGCTCAAAAGCATCAATTCCTTAGCGCTCAGCCTACTTTATGGTCCAGCTCTTAACACTCGGCCTACTTTATGGTCCTTCTCTCACATCCGTCCATGACTATTGGAAAAACCATAGCTTTGTCTAGACAGACTTTTGTTGGCAAAGTAATGCCTCTGCTTTTTAATAGGCTGTCTAGGTTGCTCATAACCTTTCTTCGAAGGAGCAGGCATTTTCAGTTCCATAGCTTCCGTCACCATCTGCAGTGATTATGGAGACCAAGAAAATACAGTCTGTCACTGTTTCCATTGTTTCCCTATCAACTTGCCATGAAGTGATGGGACTGGATGCCATGATCTCAGTTTTTTAAATATTGAGTTTAAGCCAGCTTTTTCACTCTCCTCTTTCTATTTCATCAAGAGGCTCTTTAGTTCTTCGCTTTCTGTCGTAAGGGTAGTGTCATCTGCACATCTGAGTTTATTGATGTTTCTCCCGGCAATCTTAATTTCAACTTGTGCTTCATCCAGCCTGGCGTTTTGCATGATGTACTCTGCATAGAAATAGATAAATAAACAGGATGACGTCATACAGCCTTGACGTACTCCTTTCCCAGTTTGGAACCAGTCTGTTGTTCCATGTCTGGTTCTAACTGTTGCTTCCTGGCCTGCATACAGGTTTCTCAGGAGGCAGGTCAGGTGGTCTGGTATGCCCATCTCTTTCAAAATTTTCCACAGTTTACTGTGATCCCATAGTCAAGGCTTTGGCATAGTCAAGAAAGCAGAAAGAGATGTTTTTCTGGAACTCTTGCTTTTTCCATGATCCAACGGATGTTGGCAATTTGATCTCTGGTTCCTCTGCCTTTTCTAAATCCAGCTTGAACATCTGGAAGTTCACAGTTCATGTACTGTTGAAACCTGGCTTGAAGAATTTTGAGGATTACTTTGCTAGGGTGTGAGATGAGTGCAACTGTGCAGTAGTTTGAACATTCTTTAACTTTGTCTTTCTTTGGGATTGGAATGAAAACTGACCTTTTCCAGGCCTGTGGCCATTGCTGAGTTTTCCAAATTTGCTGGCATATTGAGTGCAGCACTTTCACAGCATCATCTTTCAGGATCTGAAACAGCTCAATTGGAATTCCGTCACCTCCACTAGCTTTGTTCGTAGTGATGCTTTCTAAGGCCCACTTGACTTCACATTCTTGGATGTCTGGCTCTAGGTGAGTGATCACACCATCGTAATTATCTTGGTCGTGAAGATCCTTTTTGTACAGGTCTTCTGTGTATTCTTGCCACCTCTTCTTAATATCTTCTGCTTCTGTTAGGTCCAAAAGATTTCTGTCCTCTATCGAGTCCATTTTTACATGAAATGTTCCCTTGGTATCTCTAATTTTCTTGAAGAGATCTCTAGTCTTTCCCATTCTGTTGTTTTCCTCTGTTTCTTTGCACTGATCGCTGAGGAAGGCTTTCTTATCTCTCCTTGCTATTCTTTGGAACTCTGCATTCAGATGCTTGTATCTTTCCTTTTCTCCTTTGCCTTTAGCTTCTCTTTTCTTCTCAGCTATTTCTAACGCCTCCTCAGACAGCCATGTAGCCTTTCTTTTTCCTTGGGGATGATTTTGACCTCTGCTTCCTGCACAGTGTTAGAAACCGTCTATATAGTTCAGACACTCTGTCTATCAGATTGAATCCCTGGAATCTACTTGTCACTTCCACTATAAAAAGCTAAAAGGAAAGTGAAGTCACTCAGTTGTGTCCGACTCTTTCTGACCCCGTGGACTATAGCCTACCAGGCTCCTCCATCCATGGGATTTTTCAGGCAAGGATACTGGAATGGGTTGCCATTTCCTCCTCTGGGGGATCGTCCTGATCCAGGGATCGAACAGAGGTCTCCTGCATTGCAGGCAGACGCTTTACCATCGGAGCCGCCAGGGAAGCCCTTCCATTATATAATCATAAGAAATTTAAAATGTTAACTCCCAATAAGTTGAAGTTACTTTGAAAGGATTATAAGCGCATTCTAAGTATCATTGAGGGAACACGGATAATAGGATTTGGGTGTCTATCAGACTTTTTCCAAGACCGAGACACTTTTATATTGATAGTCCAAGACTCTGGGACTCTGGGGATAAAATTGGCCATTTGCGTACAATTCTGTGGAGCTAGGTTCTTGTATTTTGTGACTGGTGCTACTACAGAAAGATTTTGATTTAGTCATTTGTTTTTAATCCCCTTTTGTCTTTCTTTGTATTGGATAAGACCTTAGTTCGACAGAAGGTGGTGGTGGTGGATTAGTCACTAAGTCGTGTCCCACACTTGCGACCCCATGGACTGTAGCCCGCCAGGCTCCTCTGTCCATGGGATTTTCCAGGCAATACTGGAGTGGCTTGCCACTCCCTTCTCCAGGAAATCTTCCCAAACCAAGGATCAAATCCAGGCCTCCTGCACTGCAGGCAGATTTTTTACTGACTGAGGTGCCAGGGAAGTCCTGGTGTACAAAAGATATTCTTCTGCAAATATAAGATGTTCTGTGAAATCTGCTATCATTCATTGAAAGATTTATTTTCAGGTTTACCAACTGTTTATTTTCACTAACCTTTGAGCATGTTACTTTATAAAAGATGGGATTCCAGAGTGAGAATGGAGTGCTTTTCTCCTTTCAATTTTCATTTTTTTTGAAATTATGTCAGTTAAACTCCACTTTAGCATTGTAGTTCAGTAGACCCATTTTTCTTTATGGAGGAAAGTGTTAAATTTGTTATTTTCCAGCATGTTTCTTTATGGTTCACTGTGATTTCTAAATGGTATTTTTTATTTGTGTTTCGCTTTTGGTATGGCCAGATATTCAGCTTGTTTTTCATAGTTTCTGATGTTTTCAGAAAAAAATCAACATATTTTCATTCCCTTTAAAAAAAAATTGAAAAATCGGTTCTTCCCTGTTAGAGTTCCAAACTTATAGAAAGAGACTTCAACACAGTTCTTTGAGAACTGGTGGAAGATTTCATTTAAATGTCACCAAAGATATAAAAAATTTGGAAAAGAACATTCGTTCAGAACTACTCTGTCTAAAATATTTCACAGAATGGTGGAAGAACGCTTGTACTTTATAGCAAACCACGATTTTCCACCTTCTGAAACCTCAAGGAAGCCTCAGAAATGACACGGCAGTAAAATCGTACGGATGATTATGCATTTACCATTTAAGTTAGCATAGCATAAGAGGTGAAGAACTCGCTTGCCAGTGCGGGAGACCTGAGAGACACAGGTTCGAGTCCCATTTGGGAAGATGACCCGGAGGAGGAAACGGCAACCCACTCCAGTATTCTTGCCTCGAGAATCCCATGGACAGAGGGGCCTGGCGGGCTACACTCCATGGGGTCACAAAAAGTCAGGCATGACTGAAACAACCTAGCAAGCAAGCACAGGCCAAAACAGAGCTAGAAAGTGCGTCTATTGTTTGCATTTAGAAAGAATTTTCCTTGTAGGGGCCCTCTGAAACAAGGGCCCTTACGAATGAACTCGACCAAACGCAGCTGTGCCTTTGTGGTAAGGCATAAATAAAATCACCATAAAAAATTGAGATCTTTTTGCAAGCCGTTTAAATAACAACTGCTTGTAGATTCTTGGGGCTTCACTTGATACCTTGGAAGTCACAGAGAGGAGAATTATGGTGACATGAAGCCTTTTTGAAATGTGGACTTTAAATCAACCTGCCCCAGGGGACGTCCTGGTGGTCCAGTGGTTAAGACCTTGGCTTCCGGTGGAGGCAGCGCAGGTTCGATCCCAGGTCAGGGAGGTAAGATCCAGCATGCCTGCCTGTGGGTAAGTTCCTTCTGTCCTGACTCTTCCAACCCCATGGGCTGTAGCCCGCCGGGCTCCTCTGTCTGTGGGATTTCCCAGGGAAGAACACTGGAGTGGGCTGTCATTTCCTCCTCCAGGGGAATCTTCCCGACCCAGGGATCAAACCCACGTATCCTGTGTCTCATCGGTTCTTTCCCACTGGCGCCACCTGGGAAGCCTGTTCTCGGTGCTACTGGTCTTGTTGGCAACTGGGGTGTGGTTTCTGCAAACATTTTGAAACAGAACCTTCATTGTGTGCTTGCAGATGGACTATCGACTGAGAGAGAAACGCACACCCAGAAATGCAGACGTCTGTCTGCAGGCTTCTCAGAAAAGGAAAAAGAAGAAACAGGAGTTGGCACTGCACCCTGAACCCCACAAGGATACTGAAAATCTCTTCTCAGAGGTGGCCTGCCAGAGAAGACGTCACGAGGTAAGAGCTTGACGTGATCTCTCGGACGTCCCAGGGTGGGGGTCGTTGAGACGTAACTGCCTCCCGGTCAGTCATCGCTTTAGCTCACACCCGTGTGACATCCACAAGCCCTGTTGTGCCCTGGGCCCTGAAGTGCATTCAAGAGTTACTTGCAAAAGACGACAGATGGACACTCGTCTAGACAACTCTCCTGAAGGCTTCTGCAAGAGAAAAAGGAAAGTGTGGCGGACTTGGAGACACACAGGTGCTAAAAACTCTTTTCATTTAGGAGGAAAAGCCAAAAGAAATAAGTAGCATAACAGAAATACCTGATTCAGGAAAGGGAAATAATCACATGTAACAAATATATATTTCTCAGACCACATAATGTTGTCAAGAAATCTGAAAAAAAAAGAAAAAAAGAAAACCTTAAAACTTAATACTTGCTCAAGAAAGTTGTGTTAGGATTCTACAAAGAAATACAAGTAGGATATGTATATAGTGAATATATATTATATATAATAAACATCTCTAATATACCTAATATTTATCATATTTATACAATATAATGGTCTTTCCTGGTGGCTCAGCAGTAAAGAATCCACTTGCAATGAAGGATACGTGAGTTCAATCCCTGGGTCAGGAAGATCCTCTGGAGAAGGGCATGGCAACCCACTCCAGTATTTGTGCCTGGAAAATCCCTTGGACAGAGGAATGTGAGGGTTACAGTTCATGGGGTTGCAAAGAGTTAGACACGACTGAAGCCACTTAGCATGCACATATGGTGTAATGTCATTTGTATAATGTAGAATTCATATACAAGAGATATAACAAATAGAGATGTGTATTATATATAAAATATGCTTTTATAGTAAACATAAAGATGTTTATTCTGTCATGTGTAAAAGTAAGCTGAACAAAGCACAGTATTTTTACAGGCATATAGAGCAACCAACTGAAAAGTTTAAATATATCCTTGTTGGCATGAAACATGACTCTAATCCATCCTTGGAAGAGCGTCTCTATTTACATTTTATGATTGAGCAAACCAAATCAAAGGCCCAAAGAGAGACGTGTCCTTCTGTAAATATGGGGAACACAGCTCTTTCAGAATTTCAAAGGAAACGCATCTAATATTCACCAGTTCCACACAAACGGCATTGCAAGGCTCTGATTTTTCCTGTATGGGTGGATCTGTTTGATGCGAGTTTGCAAAAAGCCTGATATGCTAGATGGGGTGTTTCTGGGGCCATCACTTTCACGGGTAGAAACTTCTCATCCAAACCTCGCATTTCTGGGCAGCCCTTAAGAGACAGGGAGGATTGTGTTGTTTGAGAGCTTGCTGTTTGCACAGTTTACCACGTAGATTGCCACCCGGAACAAAAATGTTTTTAAAACAAAGAAAAAGAAGTTCCTGCCAAATGGTTGAGCAGCAAAATCTGGTTTTACAGAGAAGCTTGAACTATGCAGAAATTGATTCAAAGCTTTTTTCCTCAATTCAGTAGTGTACTCGAGGTACACAGACCTTCCTCAGAGTCAGCGCTTTTCATTGCTAGTACGTGTGGTCTGTATATTTGATGTATTGGTCCTTGTAAATGTACGCCAAACATATGCATGTCTGTGTGTGTGCGTGCACACAAGCACGTGCCCGCGTGCACCCAAACAGCTTCCCATGTTGCATTTAGCATCAACTTGTGGAAAACTCCTGGTATATTAAAATTGGAGATGGACGTCAAGAATCTCTGTTCGTTTTTGTCTTCTGTTAAAACGGGCTTTTATTTTGCTTTGTTTTGTTTCGCCTTTTATTTTGAGTTAAAGCTGTCTGTTCCCAAGGTGGGGAAGATCCCCTGGAGAAGGGCATGACAGCCCACTGCAGTATTCTTGCCTGGAGAATCCCAGAGACAGAGGGACCTGGAGGGATACAGTCCACAGGGTCGTACAGAGTCGGACAGGACTGAAGCGACTTAGCCCACAAAGATGTCTTTAACTCTGAGATTAAAACAGTTTTGTGGCTTTTAATGTTTTTCCTCATAGAACGTGACTGTCAAAGGAAATGTACCACAAATTGCTTTTAAAAGTACGACCCTTCATTGAATTGTAATAAATGGCTTTTTTTTTTCTTGACTCTTTGGGAGGATTAAAAAAATGTGGCTTTGCAAACTTCATTCAATACATCTTCCTGTACCTTTTACGATTTCTTTATAAACACTCCAAATGCTTATTTGGGTTTACTATTGATTCCTTAAAAAAAAACATATTTATATATAAAAAACCTTCTTTTTATTGTAATTCAAATAGCTTCTCAAGTCCTCTTTCCTTGAGAAGTCAAAACTGCGCAATTCTCTGCTATTTTTCGCTTTCATTGTACTGAAGGTGCATTTTTGACAACTGTCTTCATCACATAAGATATCCTTGAATGTTCTATATCTTTTTGTAAACATGAAGCTACGTGCATGTATGAAAATTTCCTCTAAGCCATTCCCTGTAAAATGTTGTTCAACAAAAGGCTTTATTTTTGCTTCCCTTAACAGGCGCAGTTATGATTATAAAACGGAACAGATTTAAAAGGTCCATCTTTAAACATGTTTCCATGCGCTGCTCATAAAGAGAAGGGTGTTATACAGCAATTCCCACAGACGTATCCAAATCATGAATAATTGAAATACTGAATTCCAGGAAGCAGGCAAAGTGTTTTGTCTGCTTTGTAGACTAGAGGCTCTTATTACTTATGGGCTAGGGATCTCTGTGGAAAAGTTAAATGGGCTCCAGTGCTTTTAAGTCTAGCTGAAGCATTATGTAGACTTCCTATTTATAATATCCTTTCAATGAGACCTGGTAAATGGCCAAGACACTTCTTATCCAGGGAGGCAGCCTTTGGTTGGAAACGGTTGGTTGATTTTTCTGCAAGGGAGACAGAAACAAAAAAAAAAAAATAACTTGTTATTTTTAAAATACATGTTTCAGAGGTTTCAGTAATTTCTGTAAAATAGATTAAACCATTTTTATTTTTACTGACTTCTCTGTAAAGTTTTTCTTAAAGTTTAAAAAAAGAAAACCATTTATTTATGTATTTTATGGCGCACTAGAAAAGACCCTGATGCTGGGAAAGATTGAAGGCAGGAGAAGGGCTCAGCAGAGGATGAGATGGTTGGATGGCATCAGCGACTCGACGAACGTGCGTTGGAGCCAGCTCCGGGAGCTGGTGATGGACAGGGAGGCCTGGCGCGCTGCGGTCCACGGGGTCGCAAAGAGGCAGACACGACCGAGCGACTGAGCCGAACTGAATTGACGGCTGTGCTGGGTCTTTATGCTACACGCGGCTTTCTCTAGTTTTGGGGGAGTGGGAATCATCTCTGGTTGTGGCGAGCCGGCTTCAAAAAAGAAAACCATTTATTTATGTATTTTATGGCGCACTAGAAAAGACCCTGATGCTGGGAAAGATTGAAGGCAGGAGAAGGGCTCAGCAGAGGATGAGATGGTTGGATGGCATCAGCGACTCGACGAACGTGCGTTGGAGCCAGCTCCGGGAGCTGGTGATGGACAGGGAGGCCTGGCGCGCTGCGGTCCACGGGGTCGCAAAGAGGCAGACACGACCGAGCGACTGAGCCGAACTGAATTGACGGCTGTGCTGGGTCTTTATGCTACACGCGGCTTTCTCTAGTTTTGGGGGAGTGGGAATCATCTCTGGTTGTGGCGAGCCGGCTTCTCATTGCAGTGACCTCTCGTCGCAGAGCGTGGGCTGAAGGCCCCCAAGGTTCCGTAGTTGTAGCTCCCAGGCTCCAGAGCACAGGTTCAATATGACTGGGTAAACATTCCATTGCACACGTCTAGCACACTGTCTTTATCTTTACCCATTCATCTGCCCATGGGCGCTTAGGAGGCTCCCACAACTTGGCTGTTGTAAACAGTGCTGTATCTTTCCAGGTCAGAATGGCGCCTAAATATATGCCCAGGACTGCACCGCACATCTCCAACAGGCCGGGTTTTTCTCTTCCGTAACCCACGTGCCACGAAGAAATACTGCTCTTCGACCACCGGGTGTTCAAAGATTTCCCAGGTAACTGCTTTGATGGGTTTGGAACTCAGTTCTGGTTTTGACCGCAGAATATAACTGATAGAACCCCAGCCTTTGAGAGTATAGTATTATTTGCTCTGTGACCCAGAGTCTGGCTTGTCTTTGTGGGTGTTTCATGGGCAATTGAAGAGACGGTGCATCCTATACTTGGGTCAGTGTTCATTTGATGAGGTTCTGTTACACCAGTGAGTGGAAGACGAGGGCTGGACTCTGAATCAGCAATGACAGACTTGTGTATTTTCCCCTTGAGATCTCTCTGAACGGTGCTTGTCTATTTTGAATCTGTTATTCGCGTGCATATATTTGCAATCTTTTTATAACTTGCCTGTTGATTTAAGGGCCTTGTCATTAGGAAATGTCCATTCTTATGCTTAGTAACTGACAGTTGCTCAGTCGTGTCTGACTCTTTGCGACCCCAAGGACTGTATAGAGATCTTCCAACTCAGAGATCGAAGCTAGGTCTCCCGCATTGCAGGCGGATTCTTTACCCTCTGAGCCACCCCCTGGTGGCCTGAGGTTTCCTTTGTCTACTGTTAATACAGCTACTTCAGCTTTTTTATAGTTGAAAGTCCTGCTCAAATGGTAAAGAACTCACCTGAAATGCAGAAGACCCGAGTTCAATCCAGAAAGATGCCCTGGAGAAGAGCAAGGCAACCCACTCCAGCATTCTTGCCTGGGAAATCTCCTAGACAGAAGAGCCTCATGGACTCCAGTCCATGGGGTTGCAAAAAAAAAAAAGAAGAAGAGACAGAGGATGAGATGGTTGGATGGGATCTCCAACTCGATGGACTTGAGTTTGAGCAAGCTCCGGGAGATGGTGAAGGACAAGGAAGCCTGGCGTGCTGCAGTCCCTGGGGTTCGCAAAGAGACAAGACTTTGTGACTAGACAACAAATTAAAAACAGATTTCTTATGCCTCTTGTTTCCACAGTAAACTTTCCTGTGCACTCACTTAATTAATCGGACCGTGTTGGGCCTTAGTCATACCATGCAAGATGTAGCTATGGTGCACAGGATCGTCGTTGAGCCTCCTAAGACTTGAGTCCCCTAATCGGGATCAGTAGCTGAGTTTCCCAGGCTTACTTGCTGTGTGGCATGAGGGATCTCAGTCCCTTGACCAGGGCATGAGTCCACGTCCCCTGCAGTGGGAAGCAGATTCTTAAGCACTGGACGGCCCGGGAAGTCTTCCCATGCAGTTATTTCAAGCTTTCAGGAGTCTTGTAATGAACATGCATCTCTTGTAGTCTGATGGTGCTGGGTTTTAAACCTTGGTTGAAATTTCCCAGGCTTATTTGCTGTGTGGCATAAGGGATCTCAGTCCCTTGACCAGGGCATGAATCCACGTCCCCTGCAGTGGGAAGCAGATTCTTAAGCACTGGACGGCCCAGGAAGTCTTCCCATGCACTTATTTCAAGCTTTCAGGAGACTTGTAATGAACATGCATCTCTTGTAGTCTGATGGTGCTGGGTTTTTAAACCTTGGTTGAATGAGACTGCCTTGGACTGCAAGGAGATCCAACCAGTCCATTCTGAAGGAGATCAGCCCTGGGTGTTCTTTGGAAGGAATAATGCTGAAGCTGAAACTCCAGTACTTTGGCCACCTGATGTGAAGAGCTGACTCCTTGGAAAAGACCCTGATGCTGGGAAGGATTGAGGGCGGGAGGAGAAGGGGGCGACAGAGGATGAGATGGCTGGATGGCATCACTGACTTGATGGACATGGATTTGGGTGGACTCTGAGAGTTGGTGATGGACAGGGAGGCCTGGTGTGCTGTGATTCATGAGGTCACAAAGAGTCGGACACGACTGAGCGACTGAATTGAACTGAAACACATACCTACAACATGATAATTTACTTTTAATGTGTTTCTAAGCATTTTATATATATATATGTATGTATATATATGATGACTTGAGGAACGGAAAGAGCCATGGACAGATCAAGAGCTCCATCATAAATCTGCCAAAGTAACATGCCCACCTCTGTGGGTGTGACATGTACATTCGCTTACAACTTTCTTGTGTTTGAGATTTTTAGTGTTCCATGGTGAAAAGTTCATGTAATAACTTTATGTTGTGTGTGCGCTCCACTGTGTTTGAATCTTTGTGACCCCAGGGACCGTAGCCCACCAGGCTCCTCTGTCTGTGGGCTTCTCCAGGCAAGAATACTGGAGTGGGTTGCCATTTCCTCCTCCAGGGGATCTTCCCGACCCAGGGGTGGAACTCACGTCTCCTGCATTGAAGACAGATTCTTTACCTCTAGCACCATCTGGGAAACCCAACAACTAGTAATATATCTTAGGAAAAATCTAAATCATGCTGCCTCCTTGGAGGCAAGAAAATAGAACACACTTTGCACTAGTTACCTAGAACTGGAGACACCAAGGATCTAAGTGAACTTTGAGATGGTCATCTTTTTTTTTACGAGACCTCCAACTGGGGCAGGTTAATCACTTTGCTTTATGTTGCTTTACACACAGTTCTTTCACCGGACGTAGTATTTTTGACTTCTTCATGATGGCAAGCGAAATGTAACCTGCCTTTAATTGAGCATGATGATACAACAAAGATTTGGGCTTCTTGGTTCAACCCAAGTGTGCAGATCGTATACGAATTTATAAACGGGATCATCTTTTTTTTTACGAGACCTCCAACTGGGGCAGGTTAATCACTTTGCTTTATGTTGCTTTACACACAGTTCTTTCACCGGACGTAGTATTTTTGACTTCTTCATGATGGCAAGCGAAATGTAACCTGCCTTTAATTGAGCATGATGATACAACAAAGATTTGGGCTTCTTGGTTCAACCCAAGTGTGCAGATCGTATACGAATTTATAAACGGGAACTCTACAATGCATTGGGTCATAAATACATTCTTCCACCTGTTTTGCACACACATATAAAAATATTCTCACCAGGAGTGCCCGTGACCATTTGTTTCTCTGTCAGACATTCCTTATAGGTTGCGGTATTGGTTCTGTGTGTTTGTTGCTCAGTTTTGTCCAACTCTTTGGGGCCTCATGGACTGTATGTAGCTTGTAGCCCGTCCTGGGAAATTCTCCAGGCAAGAATGCTGGAGTGGGTCAGCATTTCCTCCTCCAGGGATCTTCCTGACTCAGGGATTGAACCTGAGGTCTTCTGCCTTGCAGGCAGAGATATATTACGGAAACAATTTCCACCTTTACGTCAATTCAAGTCATAGTCTCTGGATGGCAAACTAGTAGTAAAGATGCAGCATCAAGTCTAAAAACCCCTTGAGGGGACCTCCGTGATGGGCCAGTAGCTAAGACTGTGCCTTTCCAGCGTTGCAGGTTTGGGATCAATCCCTGGTCGGGGAACAAAGCCGCCACGTGCTGCATGGTGTGGCAGAAACCTGACATATAAACCCGAAGCAACATTGTAACAAATACAGTAAAGACTTTAGAAATGATCCACCTCAAAAAAAAAAAAAAAACCAGACCCTAAGAAAGCAGCACTTGAATCGTGCCTTTGTAATGTATTAATAATAATTACTAATATGATAATCATTAGTTTAGCTGATCTTTGTGTAGGAAATGACCCCAGGGAAAAAGCCAGTCACTGGAGAAAGTGTTGTTTCATTGGGCCTTTCAGTCAAGGATCAGATGGTAAAGAATGTGCCTGCCAGTACAGGAGATGCAGGTTCGATCCCTGGATCAGGAAGATCCCCTGGAGAGGGAAATGACAACCCCCTCTAGTATTCTTGCCTGGAGAATCCCATGAACAGAGGAGCCTGGCGGGCTACAGTCCATGGGGTCACAGAGTCAGACCGAACCAACTTGGCATGCATGCGCTGTTGATCTGAGGGGACTGTATTCAATATCCTGTGATAAACTATAATGGAAAAGAATATTTTGAAAAGAATGTCTATATGTGTATAACTGAGTCATTTTACTGTTCAGCAAAAATCGGCACAACACTGTAAATCAACTCTTCTTCAACAACAACAAAAAATTACTTTCAAGAATTTTTTTTAAAAAAGGATTTTCCCTGTAGTTGCAGAAGTCATTCAAAGATTGTAACCATATCCGTTGAGATGTTATCACCCTCCACTTGTTCACTGTCTCTTCGTTGAGATATGTTCATTTCTGGGGTTTCGCAGGTGGTGCTGGGAAGTGGTAAAGAACCTGTCTGCCAATGTAGGACACGTAAGAGACACAGGTTCGATCCCTGGGTGGGAAACATCCCCTGGAGAAGGAAAGGGCAGCCCACTCCAATGTTCTTGCCTGCAGAAGCTCATGGACAGAGGAGCCTGGTGGCCCACAGCCCATGGGGTCACAAAGACATGAATGAGTGACTTTCAGTCACTTGCATCGTTACGTCACAGGGCACAGACTGGATTCCCTACGTTGTCTGTGTAAATTCTTTGTCTGTTTGTGGTGTTCGCTCAGGAGTCGTCTGCTGTCTTGGGAGTGGATTAGGGGAAAGATAGGGGTTTGGGTCATATCTTTATTTTCTGCAAATACATATTTTTTAATATATAAAATCCATTTCACATTGATCTATCATTGGTAAGGCCGTGATTACACTGTGCAGGAACCATGTTAAACGCCGTCTCATTGTAACTCACATATCGTTACAGGAAGCAGCTGAATGTATTAATTCAGAGGCACAGATTGCTGTTTGTAAAGGGAGACTGAAATATTACAGATTTGCAGCTTTCCCACCTAAATCCATACAGAGGAGTTTATATCTTGAAGCGTGAAAAAAGAGAAAAGGAACATATTTTCTCTTAAATCTTTACCAGCGTTGGATTCTTTGCCAGCTGAGCCACCAGGGAAGCCCAAGAATCCTGGGGTGGGTAGCCTTTCCCTTCTGGAGAATCCCATGGACAGAGGAGCCTGGCGGGCTACAGTCCATGGGGTCGCAAAGGGTCGGATGCAAGTGAGCTTGCACGCACACGGGTGTTTACACAGTCGATAGGAAAGTCGCCTCTTCTCACCAGAGACGTGAATTCACATTCAGACTCCACAGTTCTTTGTGTCTGTAACAGTTTGGCTGAGTCAGACATTGCTGGTGGAATGTGTAATCTTCCCTGTGGCATGCCAGCTTTCGTCTCTGGCACGTGGATACCCTAACCGTGGGGCAAAGACTTAGTCACTCCACCGCAAGTGGGATCTTGACTCCCTGACTTGGGATGGAAACCGAGTTCTCTGCATTAGAAGGTAAAATCTTAATCACTGGACCCCCAGGACAGTTCCCAGACTCCATTTTTTAATACGTGTGATCCACAGCTTTAATCTTAGTGATTGTCTTTTATCTTGGAGACCTGTGATTCCTGACCGCAAAGCTCACCTTTGAGCATTTTTCAGTAGGAACATATTCTCCTAAATCCTTACCAGCTTTGGATTCTTTGCCAGCTGAGCCCCCAGGGAAGTGTCCCCAGTGTGCGTGAAATACAAATGAAGGAGTTGAATCCACCAGACTCAGAGTACCAGATTCACCGCTGACAAAGAACATGCCAGGGGTGCTGCATAATCCCCGCCTGAGATATAAATGAGGAAAGATACAAACAGTTACTTTCAACAGTGCAGAGGCTGAGGGTATTTATCTACAGATCCAAGGCTCAATGCATCCTTCCACAATAAGGCCTCAGAGCAGACAGGGGGACACAAACACTCCAAAAGTCTTTGCTTTTCTCATTCCAGAAATTCCGAGTCCACCTAGAGACATCTTCCTCTGAGAGAGCTGACTGAGAAGAAGCTTTTGTGGTTTTGGTCATCGTTTCTTTGAAAGAGGACCAACTAACTTCGCAACATCTAACCTGCCAAAGCGAAGGGAAGTGTTGGTCAATCAGTCCTGTCTGACTCTCTGCCACCCGATGGACTGTAGCCCGCCAGGCTCCTCTGTCCAAGGGGATTCTCCGGAGTGTGTTGCCATGCCCTCCCCCAGGGGGTCTTCCCCACCCAGGCATCAGACCCAAATATCCTGCATTGCAGGCAAATTCTTTACCATCTGAGCCTTTACCGGGGAAGTCTTCAGCAATTAAATTATTTCCAAGACTATCACTTAGGTCTTCCAGCCTGTTTCTACAAAATAGGTGAATATGTGTAACACACTCTTGGGTGTCTTTGGTGGGAAAAGATGAAATTCTCTATTTCTCTCAGAGAAACCACCACTAAGACCAATTGCAAAAATACGAAAGGATGCCTTCTTTGTCAAGTGCTGGTAATCGTGCCATGCGGTCTTCCGTGCGATTGTGAAAATACCAGATTGTGTCGACAAAGTCTGAAACATCAGCGCATTACGGCTTCTGAGAGGCTTTTTTCTGAAGAGAGACACCAAACACAGCCAAACAGTAGCAGAAGCAACAACAGTCACGGAAAGAGCAGGTGGGAATTTGGAAGTGATTAAGGGACTTACCCTGCTCACAGTTTTAGAGCTAAAAGTTGGTTTGAATACACCCTGGTCAAAATAGAACACTATCACAAAATTCTTTTCTTTTTTTAAATTTATGTATTTGAAGAGTAATTACTTAACAGTATTGTACTGGTTTTGCCATACATTGACATGAATCCGCCAGGCTGTACGTCTTTAAACCTGTGTTCACAACCAGCTCTGACCCTTTCTATATGTGTAGGGTGTGATGCGTTCTGGGGTGGTTTATTCTTCCCATCACCTTTTTAGAGACTATTCATGGGTGCGTGCCGGCTAAGTCGCTTCAGTCCCGTCCAAGTCTTTGCGACCCCATGGACTGTAGCCCACCAGGCTCCTCTGTCCGTGGGATTCTCTAGGCAAGAATACTGGAGCGGGTTGCCATGCCCTCCTCCAGGAAGCCTTCCCAACCCAGGGATCAAATCCAAGGCTTCTGTGCCTCCTGCATTGCAGGAAGATTCTTTACTGCTGGGCCGCCGGGGAAGCCCAGAGTTCATTAGTACTTGCTCCAAAACCGGCTGTGGGAGTCAATTTAGAGCAATTGTGTAGAATATTCAGTCAAGAGTCTGCCACAGCATATGCAGTCAGTCAAGGGAGATTCCAAAGGCATGTCAGCAGTGAGTTTTCATATTCAGCCATGATCCGAAGCAACCTGAATATCAAAATTACTTTCCATCCCAGGAGGAAAGCTGAAGAGAATCTGAGTGGTAAAGTATGTCCTTAATTCTTCATATGGCTCTCATTTTCCTGCAGGTTTCTATAGGAAGTAAGGGCTTCCCAAGTGGCTCAGACCATAAAGAATCTGACCGCAACGTATGGGACCAGGGTTTAGTCCCTGGGTCGGGAAGATCCCCTGGAGAAGGGCATGGCAACCCACTCCAGTATTCTTGCCTGGAGAATCCGGTGGACAGAGGAGCCTGGTGGGTTACAGTCCGCAGATTTGGAAGGAGTCGGACACGACTTGGCGACTAACGTTCCATTGCATTCTATAGGAATTAATGATAGGAGGAGCCTGTGTTTCCTGAGAAAGGGAAAATATTTATATGCAAGTTGATGCTGTTGCTGACCCACAGCGCTCATCCTTGACTGAAGGCCATCTGTGGCTGGAACGTCACACATTTATTTCAGACCCTGTTTGGAAATTAGTTTCCGAAACCTTATTTAGCTGTGTCTTCCTACAGGTATGACAAGTATCAGTTTAAAGATGTGATCAGGTGGCCTCAAAACTCATCATTCATCCAAAATTGGAAGATGTTGAAGAAAACTGTGACATCTTATCTTTCACCTTTATATTGACCTTTCAGGGTCTGTAGGTGGATCCCCTTCACGGTTCATTACACTTATTGCTGCTGCTGCTGCTAAGTCACTTCAGTCGTGTCCGACTTTGTGCGACCCCACAGACGACAACCCATTGGACTCCCCCATCCCTGGGATTCTCCAGGCAAGAACACTGGAGTGGGTTGCCATTTCCTTCTCCAATGCAGGAAAGTGAAAAGGGAAAGTGAAGTCACTCAGTCGTGTCTGACTCAGCGACCCCATGGACTGCAGCCCACCAGGCTCCTCCGTCCATGGGAGTTTCCAGGCAAGAGCACTGGAGTGGGGGGCCATCGCCTTCTCCGACACTTATCGCTACTCTGTTCTATTTTGGGGGCTTCCGTGATAGTTTAGATAGTTGGTAAAGAATCTGCCTGCAATGCAGGAGACGCCGGTTGGATCCCTGGGTTGGGAAGATCCCCTGGAGAACAGATACGCTATCCTCTCCAGTATTCTTGGGCTTCCCCGGTGGCTCAGCTGGTAAAGAACCCACCTGCAATATTTTTTTAATATTTATTTATGTATTCATTTATTTATTTGGCCTCTTGGGTCTTAAATGCAGTATGTGAGGTCTAGTTCCCTGACCAGGGAGCAAACCTGGTCCCCCTGCATTGGCAGCACAGAGTCTTAGCCGTTGGACCACCATCGGAGTCCCTCAACTTGTTCTTGTGTGTGTGTGTGTGTGTGTGTGTGTGTGTGTGTATTTAGAAAAATTATATATATTTAGAATGATCTTTATAACATATATATTTACATACGTATGTGTCTGTGCGTTTGATGGGTGGGATAAATTGGGACATTAGGACTGACGTGTACCCACTACTGTATATAAAAGAGATAACCACCAAGGACCTATTGCCTAGCACAGGGATGCTATATTCAATATCTTACAATAACGTGTAATGGAAAAGAATCTAGAAGTGCAGCTGAATCGCTTTGCTGCACAGCTAAAACCACCCTGTAAATCACCTATGTTTCAACTTTTAATACATTGGGGCAATGAAATCTGTGCATAGATTAATCTTCTCTATGCTGCTGCTGCTGCTGCTGCTGCTAAGTCACTTCAGTCGTGTCCGATTCTGTGTGACCTCATAGATGGCAGCCCACTAGGCTCCTCCGTCCTTGGGATTCTTCTATGACACTGAACTATTTTGATGAAGAAAGAAATGACCTCCTCCACTAGTAACCTAAAAGCGCAAGTTAATATCCGTCAATAGGCAACTTAGTATCAAACGACCGCTCTTGACTAGAACGATGCCCCTCTGTTCACTGGCACATAAGCCACCCTTCTCTGTTTGTCTTTCTCTCAGAGGCTGGGCTAGTCTATTCATGAGCTTCCCTGTTGGGTCAGATGGTAAAAAATCTGCCTGCAGCACGGGGAGACCTGGGTTCAATCCCTGAGTTGGGAAGATTCCCTGGAAGAGGGCATGGCAACCCACTCCAGTATTGTTGCCTGGAAAAGGTCGTGGACAGAGGAGCCTGGTGGGCTACAGTCCACGCAGTCGCAAAAGAGTCGGACACGACTGAGCTACTAAGCAGAGCAGAGGCCATTCATAAAGAAAGCGATGTTACCAAACACCGTGTCCTCTGAGGTTCTAAGTTTTGCTTTGGCAAACTTCATAAACCATAACAGCATGGTGTCACTGCCTTAGAAGTGACTGGAAATCATGTCTCACATTGAAGGGACCACCCCTCCTTCAAAATGCCCCCGGAACGTTCATCTATATACCTTTGGGATTTATGTGTGTGATTAAGCTGCTGTGATTTTAAGATCACTTGCACGCAGCAGGAATATGAAAAGGGAGGATTCACAGCGCTTCCAAAGTTTGC
Organism: Madoqua kirkii; assembly: GCA_006408675.1. Classification (NCBI taxonomy): domain Eukaryota; kingdom Metazoa; phylum Chordata; class Mammalia; order Artiodactyla; family Bovidae; genus Madoqua; species Madoqua kirkii. The sequence continues at coordinate 18,417 of SJYC01109402.1, forward strand.
CTTGTGTAACAAATCCAGTAGACGTTAACCATCACTGTTAAGAGGCCGTGACAGTGTCTGACTGTGTTTACACATCTTTTAAATCCACTTAAACACCTTCCTGCTTGTGAAGCTCCATTTAGAAAGCTAGCGTGTTTTACATCCTTCTTCAGTACTTCCTTTATCCGAAGTAACACACAAAACCTTCTGAATAGGCAAGAAAGAAATCCTCTAAGATTTCTTTATAATTTTGTTCTAAAGCTTTTTTTCTTTTTCTTTTTGTTACAATTAAAAAATGAAAGCAATATGCGTCTTCCCTGGTGGCCCAGTGGTTTAGACTCTGTGCTCCCAATGCAGGGGGTCAGGTTCAATCCCTGGTCACAAACGTCTTTTAAATCCACTTAAACACCTTCCTGCTTGTGAAGCTCCATTTAGAAAGCTAGCGTGTTTTACATCCTTCTTCAGTACTTCCTTTATCCGAAGTAACACACAAAACCTTCTGAATAGGCAAGAAAGAAATCCTCTAAGATTTCTTTATAATTTTGTTCTAAAGCTTTTTTTCTTTTTCTTTTTGTTACAATTAAAAAATGAAAGCAATATGCGTCTTCCCTGGTGGCCCAGTGGTTTAGACTCTGTGCTCCCAATGCAGGGGGCTCAGGTTCAATCCCTGGTCACAGAACTAGACCCCACATACCACAACTAAATATCCGGTGCATCAGAATAGATGAATAAATTTAAAAAATTGAAAAGACAATGTTATTAGTACTCTGGACTTCCCTGGTGGCTCAGCAGTACAGAATCTGCTTACGGTGCAGGAGACCCGGGTTTGATCCCTGGGTGGGGAAACTCCCCTGGAGGAGGGCACGGCAACCCACTCCAGGATTCTTGCCTGGAGAATCCCAGGGACAGGGGAGCCTGGCGGGCTATGGTTCATGGGGTTGCAAAGAGTCAGACATGACTGAGCGGCTCACCCTTTCACTGGAACTCTATAGGAACAGTCAAGTGAATGTCACATTCATCAGCTGCATAAACTTCACATATCACTGGCTATTCAGAAAGGTTTCCTGTGTTGCTTCAGATAACGAAAGGACTAAACCAGGAGATAAAACACACTGGCTTTCTAAACGGAGCTTCACAGAAAGGTATTTCAGTTAAGTTCAGTCGCTCAGTCCTATCTGACTCTCTGCGACCCCATGAATCGCAGCACACCAGGCCTCCCTGTTCATCACCATCTCCTGGAGTTCACTCAGACTCACGTCCATCGAGTCCAGGATGCCATCCAGCCATCTCATCCTCGGTTGTCCCCTTCTCCTCCTACCCCCAATCCCTCCCAGCATCAGAGTCTTTTCCAATGAGTCAATTCTTTGCATGAGGTGGCCAAGGTACTGGAGTTTCAGCTTTAGCATCATTCCTTCCAAAGAAATCTCAGGGTTGATCTCCTTCAGAATGGACTGGTTGGATCTCCTTGCAGTCCAAGGGATTCTCAAGAGTCTTCTCCAACATCACAGTTCAAAAGCATCAATTCTTCAGTGCTCAGCCTTCTTCACAGTCCAACTCTCACATCCATACATGACCACAGGAAAAACCATAGCCTTGACTAGACGGACCTTAGTCGGCAAAGTAATGTCTCTGCTTTTGAATGTGCTATCTAGGTTGGTCATAACTTTTCTTCCAAGGAGTAAGCGTCTTTTAATTTCATGGCTGCAGTCACCATCTGACCTTGACTAGACGGACCTTAGTCAGCAAAGTAATGTCTCTGGTTTTGAATATGCTGTCTAGGTTGGTCATAACTTTTCTTCCAAGGAGTAAGCGTCTTTTAATTTCATGGCTGCAGTCACCATCTGTAGTGATTTTGGAGCCCCCCCAAAAATAAAGTCTGACACTGTTTCCCCATCTATTTCCCATGACGTGATGGGACTGGATGCCATGATCTTCGTTTTCTGAATGTTGAGCTTTAAGCCAACTTTTTCGCTCTCCTCCTTCACTTAAAAAAAAAAAAAGTGCAAACACAGTCAGACACTGTCAAGGCCTCTTAAGAGGAATGGTTAACGTCAACCAGATTTGTCACGGAATTCAGCACAAATTAAGCCTTTAAGAACTCTCTGGTGGTCAAGTGGTTAGGACTTTGCCTCCAGGGCAGGGGACATGGGTTCCATCCCTGGTTGGAAAAATAAAATCCAGCCTGCTGCATAAAGGGAAAGAAAGAAGGAAAATATGGAGGAAGGATGGAAAGAAATATGGAAAAGAAAGGAAGGAAAGAAATAAGGAAAAGAAACGAAGGAAAGAAATAAAGAGGGATGAAAGGGGGAAAAACAAGAATGAAAAAAGAAAGAAATTTAACACCCTGTGGCTCAGATGAGAAAGAATCCAGGTGTAATCCAGGAGACCCGGGTTCGATCCCTGGGTCAGGAAAGTCCCCTGGAGGAGGGCATGGCAGCCCACTCCAGGATTCTTGCCTGGAGAATCCCATGGACAGAGGAGCCTGGCGGGCTGCAGTCCACGGGGTTGCAAAGAGTCGCAGGCGACTGACCCAGCTGAACAGGGCCCTTATTGACTGTATAGCTCTTTGCGCTCTGCATATCCATATCGTTTTGCAGCTCTCCGGGTCGTTTCCGTCCTGCGGCGCAGAACCTCTGAGGCCGTGAAATACCCACTTCCCGTCCTTGGTGTACACTTTGCTACTTTCTGTATCTATGACTTTACCTACTTAGCCTCTTCATAGCAGCGGGTTCCTCCACGAGGTATCCCTTCGTGCCTGGCTTCCTTTGTTTAGCATCGTGTCCTGGGAGCTCATTCATGTTTTCGCAGGTTGACCGGGTTTCCCTCCTTTTTTCAAAAAAAGAATAATTCTTTTGGGGATAATAGATATTTATAAGTGATAACTAATTCTCAATTAAATATTTTTTAGTGTATCAGGCTGTTCCTACGTAATCAATGAAAAGCCGTTCTCAGCACACCCTCCTGGTGGTGTGTTTGCATCCTGCACCTACGCCCGGCGGGGACCACGGACAGTATTTCATTACAATGGTTAATTACGGCGGTAGTCACGGGGTTCAGGCTATGGATAATCAACACATTCGGATGTGGATCGTATGGATATCCACATACGGATAGTAAACTGCGTTTGGATGTGTGAGGGGAAACAGCCCACCGAGTGCCCAGCCATTTGCGTTCCTCTTGCGAATGCCAAATGCCCCAGTTGTTACAGGACGTGCCTCTTCTTCCCGTCTCTTCTGTGGTTTTGGGTGCGCTGGGTCTGCGTGGCTGCCTGGGGGCTTTAGTTGCAGAGAAGGGGGCTCCTCTCTGCGTGTGGTTCTTGGGCCTCTCACTGCACTGGCCTGTCTGTGGTAGGACACGTGGTCTTCAGGGCCACGTAGTGGCCCCCAGGCCCTAGAACGCAGGCTGAGGAGTGCCCAGCGATCAGCTGCTGCATGGCCTCTTGGATCTTTCTAGACCAGGGATCAAACGCATGTTCTGCTGCATTCCCAGGTGGGTACTTTAGCACTGAGCCACCAGGGAAACCCCCAAGCCCTGCATTTTAATGGTTTTCATATATTCTTATCCCCACTTAGGAACCATTTGATAAAGTCATATGTCCGGGTGAAGTGAAGCAAAAGTCGTGTCTAACTCTTTGCAATCCTGTGGACTGTGCAGGCCAGGGAATTCTCCAGGCCAGAATCCTGGAGTGGGCAGCCTTTCCCTTCTCCCGGGGATCTTCCCAACCCAGGGATCAAACCCAGGTCTCCCACACTGCAGGCGGATTCTCTACCAACCGAGCTATCAGGGAAGCCGGTAAAATGTATCAGCATAGACGATGCATTTGCTTTCCACAATGCTAATAAGCTCTATAATGCCCTCAATATCCATCGTTAATTATTTCAAACCGTCTCATGAGTAGGAAACGTTGAACCACTCATTGTCAATTAGAAGTAACAGAAGGTTACCACAATAACAGAGTTGATTTCAACATAGTACATCTAATCCAATAATGGTTATATGCAATATCCCGTTTAATATAAGCTGGCAGTCAGAGAAAAGGACTTAATATACTGCTTTTATGAGCAGAGAACCGTACGCATACATCTAAGGGTCCCCAGTCCATTCTAAAGGAAATCAGCCCTGGAATTTCTGTGGAGGAAATGAAGCTAAAGCTGAAACTCCAGTACTTTGGCCACCTCATGTGAAGAGTTGACTCATTGGAAAAGACTCTGATGCTGAGAGGGATTGAGGGCAGAAGGAGAAGGGGACGACTGAGGATGAGATGGCGGATGGCATCACGGACTCGATGGACCTGAATCTGAGTGAACTGAACTGAAATGAACTGAACTGAAGTGGTTATAGCTAATCCTGTTTAAGACATTCCACAGACTATTCCAGAGCTGTATGGGAGCCGTGTGAATGAGGTCTGTGCTAAGATTTTATTTGCTGATGTATTTGTTAATTTCTGGCCGCCCTGGGTCTTCCTTGCGGCACACGGGCGTGGTCGAGCTGCGGGCGTGGTCGAGCTGCGGCAAGCCGGGTTACGCCCTAGCTTCAGCTCTCAGGCTCACTGCACGGGTTTCTCTGTCTGTGGAGCGAAGGCTCCGTAGTTGTGGTGTGTGGGCTTAGTTGCCCCCTGTCAAGTGGAATCTTCCCCAATCAGTGACCAAACCCGTATCCTCTGCACTGGCAGCTGGATGCTTAACCACTGTATCACCAAGGAAGCCCCAGTTAGGTGTTAAAAGGATGAACAGAATGGGACCATTCTGGCAGGGAACAGCCACATCATATGCGTCCACTGGTCAGTACTTTATCCACGTTTGCCATCAGCGTGGATTCAGTTCCTAGAAATAATGTGATCGCTCAGTCTTGTCTGACTGTCTGCGACGCCATGGACTGTAGCCCTGCCAAGCTCCTGTAGTCCATACGGTTCTCCAGGCAAGAATACTAGAGGGGATTGCCCTGCCCTCCTCCAGGGGAACTAATACCTCCCTCCAGCTGTACGATGTATCGTGCTTCCCTATTCAGAAAACGAAGATCATGGCATCCGGTCCCATCACTTCATGGGAAATAGATGGGGAAACAGTGGAAACAGTGTCAGACTTTATTTTTTGGGCTCCAAAATCACTGCAGATGGTGACTGCAGCCATGAAATTAGAAGACGCTTACTCCTTGGAAGAAAAATTATGGTCAACCTAGACAGCATATTCAAAAGCAGAGACATTACTTTGCCGACTAAGGTATGTCTAATCAAGGCTATGGTTTTTCCAGTGGTCATGTATGGATGTGAGAGTTGGACTGTGAAGAAGGCTGAGCACTGAAGAATTGATGCTTTTGAACTGTGGTGTTGGAGAAGACTCTAGAGAATCCCTTGGACTGCAAGGAGATCTAACCAGTCCATTCTGAAGGAGATCAGCCCTGGGATTTCTTTGGAAGGAATGGTGCTAAAGCTGAAACTCCAGTACTTTGGCCACCTCATGCCAAGAGTTGA
>SJYC01109403.1:0-17581 GCA_006408675.1 Madoqua kirkii
ACTCCTTGGGAGAAAAGTTATGAGCAACCTAGATAGCCTATTCAAAAGCAGAGACATTACTTTGCCGACTAAGGTCCGTCTAGTCAAGGCTATGGTTTTTCCAGTGGTCATGTATGGATGTGAGAGTTGGACTGTGAAGAAGGCTGAGTGTCGAAGAACTGATGCTTTTGAACTGTGGTGTTGGAGAAGACTCTTGAGAGTCCCTTGGATTGCAAGAAGATTCAACCAGTCCATTCTGAAGGAGATCAGCCCTGGGATTTCTTTGGAAGGAATGATGCTAAAGCTGAAACTCTAGTACTTTGGCTACCTCATGGGAAGAGTTGACTCATTGGAAAAGACTCTGATGCTGCGAGGGATTGGGGGCAGGAGGAAAAGAGGACGACAGAGGATGAGATGGCTGGATGGCATCACTGACTCGAAGGATGTGAATCTGAGTGAACTCTGGGAGCTGGTGATAGACAGGGAGGACTGCTGTGCTGCGATTCATGGGGTTGCAAAGAGTCAGACACGACTGAGTAACTGAACTGAACTGATGCCAGGCACTGTGCTGAATATTGGCAATTAAACAGTGAATGAGCCCAAGAACTCACAGATGATGATAAAGTTATTCATATGAAGAAATGATAATAAGACATGTGAGGTAGGTAAAGGAGTTGCAGGACTTGGAAGAGACAGCTGATATAATAGTCTAGAACACTATGGAGAGGAGCTGATGAGGTTAGTCCAAGGTTGCAGGCCAAACACTTAACCTTGAGAGAGGTTATATCATATAATTTTACTAATCTTTATCAATACTTGCAAAAATAAAGCCCTTAAAACTCATTACTGTTCATAAAATACTGGTGGTTATTTTGAATCTATTTGCAAACACTACAGTAATGAGAGCTTTATAGGATACTGGTGCAAAATAGTTTGGGTAATATCAGCTCACTGTTACCTGGTACAGGTCAGCTGACTGAATGGGGTCTAAGTTTTAAGGTAGGAAAGCCAGAGACTGCTATTAGGAACTGCTGGTCATTTTCTTCTTTTCCTGAGCTAAATGTGTGATATTAAGCTGCTCCAACCTTAATGTTCCTTATCAGTAGTCTAGTTCATGACTTGTGACTACTGAATGTTTTGAGGATGAATGTCATGTTGTCCCAGAAACAGATGGCTCAAGATATCTAAGTATTATTATATCTGGCGACACTAATATGTACTTTTAGGTTTATTTTTAGGATAGTCATTACATTTGAAGTACATGGGATGAGGTTTTACATCTTGGGGTATCCCTTGATATACTCAACTAATTAGCAACATCATCTGTACCAATCATGAATAAACTTACTGAAGACAAAGTATAACCAAAACCACATTACTGGTGGAGCAAGTCAGAATCCCCATTTGTCTGGAGGACAATATATAGAAGCAGGACTAAAGTTGAAATTAATGGACTGAAATTATCCAGAATCAGGTGAGAAACTGAAACTACTTGAGGGTAAACAGCTATTTTTAGTCCTAACATTGAATATTATTTAAATTGGATAACAATTCTGGCTGATGCCATCATTTTAACACTAAAATATACCCTTCATATGAATTTTCAGACTAGACTTTCCAAGTAAACCAGGACATCTGTTGATTAACCTCAACATTATATTTTATTTATTGTTGCACTAATACCCCACTCAAGTCAATGGTCTTAGTCTTAGTCACAAAGGGAAGGGGATAATGCCAGCTTTGAGCACACAGAAAGGCTTGACAAAGGGCCAGCCAGGCTTCATGATGTCAGGCAGTGAGCCAAAGGAAGAAATGTGAGACTGAAAGTTATGGCATTATGTGGAAAATCCACAAAGCATTTAGGATAGAACATGTCCCTAGTAGAGATTGCCCTACAGAGAGAGGAATCTTCTGCAACTTTTTGAGCAGAGAGAGCTCACATCATCTGTACTGCCCTATGGACTGAAGGTGGAGTTAACAAGTGTTGATGTATGGCAAAACCAATACAATATTGTAAAGTAATTAGCCTCCAATTAAAATAAATAAATTTATATTTTTTAAAAAAAGAAATGTCAGAATAGTGTTCCTCACTGCCCAGCTCCTTTGCTAAGATATCTTCACTGAGCAATGGAAATCAAGCAGGAAAAGTTTGTTTCTCCTGAGTCCTGGGCTATATTCCTCCTCTGGCTGCCTGCTCATGAGCCGTTGGAATCCAGATAAATAGTGGTATGCACTGCTTGTTCTTGGACTTTCCTGGTGGCTCAGTGGGAAAGAATCCACATGCCAACCCAGGAAAAGCAGGTTCCATCCCTGGGTTGAGAAGATCCCCTGGGGACGGAAATGGCAGCTCACTCTAGTATTCTTGCCTAGGAAATCACTCGGACAGAAGAACCTGGTAGGCTACAGTCCATGGGTTTGCAAAGAGTCAGATATGACTTAGTGATTAAAACAAAATCAACGAACTTCTTGTTCTAACAGGTCAATAATGTAAGCCTCCAATAGCAAAATCAAACATTTTATCTAGTACAAAAATGAAGCATTTTACAGCATGTCTTTTTTCCTTTAAGAGAGGGATTCTTTTCCAGAAATATACAAGGTGACCTACCACACTGTGAATAATAATGAACATCCCTGTTGCAAGTCATTTCAGTCATGTCCAACTCTTTGCAACCCCATGGACTGCAGTGCGCCAGGCCTCCCTGTCCATTGCCAACTCCCGGCGTTTACTCAAACTCATATTCGTGTCCCAAAGCCTAACTTAAAAAAGAAATTTTTAAGAATACAATTGAGACCCTTTCTGGTAGCCCTCGACAATGACAGCTCTCTCACTGCTCTCAGGTCAGCATTACATGAAATTAGAGTTTGAAATGGGTCACCAGTCTCAGTGGGGCAAGCTGTGGTATGAAAACTTTAAGGCAGGCCTAGTGCAGGGCAAGGCTTTCCCTGAAACCAGGCCCTCTGAAAGCTGGCAGAATCCCCTCCCACCTCTGTGTAAATCCCTGTTGCCGAGTAATGCCAATGAATTTTAAAAATCTGGAGCAAGCAAGTGTAGTTTAGTACATTTTTAAAAATCCAAATTCATTACCATAAAAATGAGCCTCTTCTCTGTCACAGCTTGCAATTCTCTCTGACATTCAATTGACTGATCAGCAGACCTGGGCTTTATAGTAGGAGACTTTTGCATTCCTCTTTGATCTGATTTCCCCCTATTTAATAGACAATTATAGGCTCTTTAAATCCCAAAAGTTCAGAGAGAGCAAATAATTACCAGTAGCAATTTTAGAATAAAGCCAATCTAAATGAGCTCAGTTAAATTATGTAATACTAAGCAGTGGCTTTTTTTTTAAACAAGGACAGTGAACCAAAACTCCAAACAATCGTTATACCACCTCAAATTCCTCCTGACAGCTGCCTGTTAAACTTCTGACCTGTTGGCAAAAATTTGCACATCATCTACCAAAGGGATACACACATGATTGCAAACTTCTGTTCTAAGGACATTAAATAAATTATTTCTTTAAGATCATATGGCAGATCTATAATTAATTAAACCCACCATGATATTACAGCAAAATAATTTAGCTTTTCTAAAAAGGTAAATGTAATTTGCCGATCTGGTATTTGGAAGAATGCTTTACCCCAAATCAATTTCTTTAGTTTCTAGAGAAAGAAACTAGAGGCAATCTCATTTTAATTATATCTCTTTATTGCTAACAAAGGAATGATTTATGCAATTAAATTAACCGGCTACAAAATTATTCTCAGCTGGGCTGTCCTAATTCTTTGCTTTCTGAATTGCAGGTTCTTACACTTTCCTATGTAGATTAATTTTTCTGATATGCAAACAATGCCTCTTGTGTTCGTCTTTTCCACTTTTTTTTTTAATTCAAAAGTCTCCTTTTCTTCTTGCTGCGACATGAGTAATATTTGTTGAACTGCTGGGCTGTGGTTAGATTTTTTTTTTTTAATATGTTAAAAAGACGAAAAAAATCTTTTCCAGGCTCATTATTCCAGAACAGAGCAAGGTTGAGGGATTCTTATCTGTGATACTAGAACAGCAGCAAAGACAGGGAAAATTTGCAAAAATGTCAAAGGCTGCAAAATTTGAAAATGGTTTCAGCAGCCCTGGGAGTTGTAAATTAGCAAATGCTTTTAGAACCACCTTTTTCCATTGCATCCCTCTGTTCCTTTGCCTGCCCCACACCCGCCCCACACCTGTCTGTATGCCACAGTTACTTCTTACAAAATGTAATCAGGTAAATCCAGGCATGCTAATATCATCAGGCACAAGTCAGCACTTATGGAGTGACCTCATTGAGCAGGACACTGAATGAGGGGCAGGTGGAGGAGGGCAGGGGAAAGGGGTTATAGGGGAATCTGAAGACATACCCTCTGTCCTTCAATGGTTGATGGTCTAGGAGGTAATTTTTTGTAAACATTCTTATGAAGTAAGATACGTTTCTGTACTGACCAATTAAAGATAGAATGATAACATAACTTCAGGGCTGGTAGCATTATTTGGGACCTACATTGACTGAGACTATTTTAAAATATTCTATATAGTTTGCTATTCATTCTTTTAAGATAGGATGAGGTAAGAAGTCGCAAAACACAGTCTGGCAACGTGAAGAAAGTAACAGAAAAGAGACAAGGAGCATCTTTCCTTTCGAAGCATAAATAGGTGGCTTCCAAGTGGCTCAGACTGTAAAGTATCTGCCTGCAATGTGGGAGCTTTCAGTTTGATCCCTGGGTTGGGAAGATTCTCTGGAGAAAGGAATGCCAATCCACTCCAGCATTCTTGCCTGGAGAATCCAATGGACAGAGAAGCCTGGGGGGCTACAGTCCATGGGATCACAGAGTCGGACACGACTGAGCAACTAACACTCTCACCTCATATGATGTAGGCATGCTTCCCATACATCCACCTTTATTTACCAGATCAGGGGCGTAACCCTTCTCTGTGAAGGGCCAAATAGTAAATATTTTTGGAAATGTAGGTCATATTGTTTCAGAAAAGGGACCCCTTCCAGGGCCCAAAAGGGGGCTCTTGTCTAACACTAGGAAATGAATTGTCCTAGGAGACACTTGTGCTGAAAAAGCAAGAGATTTTATTGGGAATGGGTGCCCGGGAAGAGGGCAGGAAGGTAAAGGATCCCAGGAGGACTGCTCTATCATGTGGCTCCCAGTCTTGGGTTTTATGGTGATGTGATTATTTTCTGGGTTGTCTCTTATCAATCATTCTGGCTCAGGGTCCTTCTTGGTGATGGGCGCATTGCTCAGGCAAGATGGACGCCATGAGAAGGATCTAGGAGGTGATAGGACAAGTGGAGTCTCTTTTAACTTCTCTTCTGGTTGGTGGTGGTTTGTTAGTTCCATGTTTCTTACTAGGACCTCTTGTTGTGAAAAAACTCATCCAAATGGTTACTAGAGTGCCTGGACAGGGTGGGTGGTTTCAGTGTGCTTCCCCTAACAGCATGGTGTCTGTCACAATTACTGAACTCTGCCATCTTGGCTTGATCACAGGCATAGACAATATGTAAACAATGAGCCTGGCTGTGTTCTAATAAAATTTTGTTAACAAAATCAGGGAGCACTTGGGGGAATTCATGCCCAAATCCCAAGTTTTTCTTCTTTTTTCCTTTCCATATATCTACAGAGAGGAGGGAGTAAGGGTGACTTTGTGGCTCAGTGTGTAGAAAGGAGAAGGGCTTTACCCTGGAATGCCTTCGTTTCCACAGGTGATCCAGGTGTTAGGGGAGAAAGGTGTATCTCTGGGCAGATGCCATGTAGTGCGGGTAAGGTGTGTGGAGCTGATTTTTGTTCCCGTCCACCTTTCTGTGACATTGGAAGAATAATCACTCTGAACATAAAAGTTAAGCAAAAAAAAAAAAAGAGAGAGAGAGAGAGAGAGAAAAAAAAAAAATTACCCCTTCTCTGAGCAAAAAACAAGAGCGTTTTCTTCAGAACTCTCTGGAGCCTGTAACCTAATTTGTTATATAGCAGTGGATAACTAATAAAGGATTAGGGCAAAGAGGAAAGCATAACATTTGCGTGGAGAGAAAGCCCTTGAGAGCTGAGTGTCCACAGATACTTTTTGACAGCAGAAACTGACTTTTTCACTTTACTGCTTCCAGTGTATATATTCATATTGCGTGTGGTATACTTACTTTTAGTAAATGACCATTGTATTATGGATTGAAGTGGACACCTAAATTCTGTGTAAGTAAATGAAGCCCAACCATGGATATGAGTAAGGGAGCAAATAGAGCCACATGTATAGCTATATATGCAGGCTAAGTCACTTCAGTTGTGTCTGACTCTGTGCCCACCATGCTCCTCTTTCCACGGGATTCTCTAGGGAAGAATACTGGAGTGGGTTGCCATGCCCTTCTCCAGAGGATCTTCCCGACCCAGGGATCAAACCTGCATCTCATGTCTCCTGCATTAGCAGGTGCGTTCTTTACCACTAGTGGCACCTGGGAGGCCCATATGTATGTATGTATGTATGTGTATGTATGTGTGTGTGTGTATGTGAAGATATATGTGTATCTTTCACATATTTAGAGAGACCAATCATTCTGGCTTGCTCTGAACTGAGGGGTTTCCTGGAATGTGGGACATGCAGGGTTAAAAACTAGGACAGTGAGAGAACTAAAGGAACCTTTCTAAGAAAAATAGAAAATGAGAGAACCCGAGGGACAGATGACTACACCTTTGAATACAGTAGGGTTTCTCCATTTGTTTCTTCAACAAATATTAGTTTGCTTCTTTTGTATGCTAAATTCTGTAAGAATTTGTGGTCTCTGACTTGAATGAGCACTTTATATAAAGTTACCTTGATTTACATTAGGACAAATTCGCCTCTAAGATGAAATACATTTTACTGAGAACTTTTAAAAAGATATTAATATTTCTATAACTTTTTTTTTCAAGTCTAGTCTAAAAGATGGCTTTAAGCATCTCACTGTTTTCTGAATCCTGTCTCAGGTATGCCAGGTGACATACCTGAGAGCAATAAACATTAGTAAGTGGGTAGGTCACAGTCGCTGGAGAAAGCAATGGCACCCCCACTCCAGTACTTTTGCCTGGAAAATCTCATGGACAGAGGAGCCTGATAGGCTGCAGTCTACAGGGTCCCAAAGAGTCGGACACTACTGAGTGACTTCACTTTCACTTCTCACTTTCACGCACTGGAGAAGGAAACGGCAACCCACTCCAGTGTTCTTGCCTGGAGAATCCCAGGGATGGCAGAGCCTGGTGGCCTGCCATCTATGGGGTTGCACAGAGTTGGACATGACTAAAGTGACTTAGCAGCAGGCCACAGTCGCTAGTAACACATGCTTTTTTTTTCCAGTTAGATTCTATTTCTTTCAAATTGTAAAAGCTCACCTAGCACCTCTGGCAGCTATTTTTGTCATCTCTATTTCTTGGGTTTTACTAGTAATAATAGCCATTTACAAAGAGTGATAAGAAGCTCACATTTATTTTCTGATTTAATTCTTACAACAACTATGTGGAGTAAAGACTACTATAATCCCTAATTTACAAATGAGGAACGTGAGGCTCCATGACATTCTATATCACGACCCAGTTCACATGGCTGGTAAGTTGCAAACATGGAATTTCAAAGTCTCTCCAAACCCCACATTCTTCACCACTACACTAAATAGCTCATCCTAATAACTGTTGGTATAATGTAATGTGCTTGCCTATGCACAGGGCTCTGTGCCACGTACTTTATACACGCTATCACTTCTTTGGAAAGTAAAGGACTTGGTGATATGAATGTGGAATCAACGATGAGAAGCAGGGAGTGATACTGACTTTGATATTCAAAGTGTTGTCAGAAGTCCCGCAGTGTGTTTCACTCAGAAGCTGTTTAGAAATGCAGGATCTCAGTTTTTTGCATATGTGCTCGGTTGTATCTGACTCTCTGCAACTCCGTGGACTGTAGCCCCCCAGGCTTCCCTGTCCATGGGATTCCCCAGGCAAGAATACTGGAGTGGGTTGCCATGTCCTTTTTCAGGGGATCATCCTGACCCAGGGATCAAACCAGAGTCTCCTGCATTGGCAGGCAGATTTTTTTTTTTTTTTTTTTTTTTTTTACCACTGAGCCACCTGGGAAGCCCTGCAGGATCTCAGATCCCACCCAAACTAGCTGAATGAGAATCTGTATTTTAACAAGATCTAGTCTAGGTGACTGGTAAGCACATCAATGTATTTCAATTGCTATAGAAAACCTATGGAAAAAACCTATCCCCATCTGTGAATGGATTTCTCTGTTGCAGTGATTCTCTAAGTGGGATCCCTGACCAGGAGTGTCATCTTCACCAGGGAATTTGAAATGAACATTCTAGCACTCCACCCCAGACCTTCTTGAATGAGAAATTCCAAGGCAGTAATCTGTCTTAGCCTTTCATGTGATTCTGATGAAACCCGAAGTTTGAGAACCATCCTTCAAAGGCTGTACAATCCTCACACCTGTGCTCTACTTGGAACAAGGAGTCAGCAGTGACACCCTGTGGAGCCAAGGGAAGCTTGCATGTTTTCTATCAGTGTACTTGCCTTTTTCTCCTAGTAAGAAAGATAAAACCGTCATGATCTATGTTTTTTTGTACTAAAAATACAAAGCTGATTTGCTACCCGGTAACCTATATGCTTTAGAATCCTCTGCCCATTCTGGCCAAGCTGACAAGATCCTTTAATTTAGCAAACACTAATTCATCACCAAGTAGGTATAAAGGACTACAAATAGAGTTAGTGCAGAAAATAGAAAGATTGCTCCCTGGAGCAGTCTACTACCAGTTATAACAGCACCAGCTACCGTGTATTTGCTATGTAGTACGCACTGTGCTATTTTTTAAAAAAAACTCACTCAACTCTTATGAGCTAAAGATGTATTTATTATTCCCATTTTATAAGAAATATAACTACTGACTCTAAAGCGTATGCTTTTAATCACACAGCAGAGATTCTTAAAGTGATCTCCAAAGATCACTGTTACAAACACTTAGCGCACTTGTTTTAAGTGTAGCCACCCCTCCAAATCAAGGCATATTTAACAAGCACCTCAGGAAAATGGTATACACAGTATAATTGGGAACTACTGTGTTACACCACATTGCCTCTGTCAAAGTATACTATCCTTCAAAGTATTATGGATCATATCCTGAAATGAGTTAGCATCAAATATTTGTAAAGCAGTGGCAAAGAGACGATTAAATTTGTATTTTAGGGAGATCTATGTATTGGCAGTATGAATGGATTAGAGGAGGATGGTAGTAATAGAGAATGACTTTATCATCTTATCATGAAGACAAACAATGTCACACTAAAACAAGGCCAGGTGGTGGTCTAGGTTAATTTCCTAAGTGACTTGTTCATTCTAGTATGGGTATCTCAAATTTGTGTGCAGGAAAGCTGTTTTAAGAGCTGCATGGAATCTAAGTTAGAAATCCTGAACCAAGTACTAGGAGGCTAACTTAAGTAATCTAAAGAAAGATAACGAAATAGGGTCAGAATTGGAGCTTTGGCAGAGTCATCCTCTTAGCGAACTTTTAAAATAATTTTAAGTTACTATTTAGAACCTACTTCAGTTCCTAAATAGATTGTTTATAAATTCTGATCCACAGCTCTGCAGCCGCCATTGGGCTGAGCTCAGTCCGCTGTGCGGAGGATCCTGGGCTGCCCGTGGCCCGGTTGCCCTGGCCATCACTGAACTTGCTCTCCGTGCTGCGTCCCTACCACCTGCCCCTCAAGAGGGGAGGAGCTGTGACCGGCCCCACACACTACCTTCTAAGCTGAAGACTTCCCATTTGTATTTTTTTAGAACATTTTTACTGTACTTAGGACCAAACACAAGTGAAGTAAATGACGGGATGCCTCTGATCTCCACCGTCACCAGAACCGCCCAGCAGATCCACGGTGACATCAGAGTCAGACATTGGTTTTTTGCTAAGTTTCACCCATGTTTGATATAAAAAGACAATTATGTCTGAGACAAATTCTGTTCGCAATAATAGGTGACCTAGATCTTAGGAATTACCACCTTCTCAAAGGCCTTTTGGAGAAGGCAATGGCACCCCACTCCAATACTCTTGCCTGGAAAATCCCATGGACGGGGGAGCCTGGTAGGCTGCAGTCCATGGGGTCGCGAACAGTTGGACACGACTGAACAACTACACTTTCAATTTTCACTTTTCACTTTCATGCATTGGAGAAGGAAATGGCAATCCACTCCAGTGTTCTTGCCTGGAGAATTCCGGGACGGGGGACCCTGGTGGACTGCCATCTATGGAGTCACACAGAGTCGAACATGACTGAAGGAACTTAGCAGCATAAATTCTGATACTGTTTTTTTTTGTTGTTGTTACTATCACTTTAAAAATTTTCAGCTCTGCTGTTTCAAAACTTAAAATCGAGTTATTCTATTTAATATCATTGGTTATACAAGTTGTGTTATGCCCCCTGGTGGCAATAAGGATAAGATGAGAAGCATATTTCAATCAAAATGAGAGAGCCGACTTAATTGAAACAGGGGACAGGCCCTGAACTTGAAATGGAATTTCATATAAAACTTTTCTGGACTTACTAAAAATAGGAAACATCCCGTTAAAACTAAAATCAGATGTGTTAACTTCAGGCTGCAAGGTGCATATTTCAATTTTCCTTGCTTTGTCATAAAATGGATTAACTCCTTGAAATATGTAAGGTTGAATTTGAAATTAAGTATTTGCTCTACATATAGCTAAGAAGTAGCTACACTCATAAAACATAACTGAAGTCTGTATACAGAATTTCCTTCAAGATCAGACTTTAGCATATGTCACATGTACACAATATCATCGGCCTCTTTCAGAGCATTAATTTCCCTCTATTAATAAACTTTTCAAGGTCACATAAGCCCAAGTAGTCATTTTCAAGAAGGTGTTAGAAGAAAGTTCTGAATTTTATAATTTGCCCTCCAATCAAAACAGCCAAATAATGGTTTTAATGGGGAATATTGACAGCTTCTTGATTAAGGCTTTTATATGTTTGGGAACAAAAAATGATGAGTGAAGATACTGAACTACTAGAATCTATGCTGATGTTTGGTGTGAAAGATAAATGCTTCTTCTTGGGTTAAGATAACTTGGCCTCAGTGGATATATTATTTGGTCAAAGAGGGAAAAAAAAAAGCCTATTTCTTAAGTAAACAAAGTGGCTACCAGGTGCCTGGCACTATACATCCTATTAGTACTAAACAGAGACAGGAGAGGAAAACCCAACCTTTAAAAAGGTACTACAGCTATAGTTTGGGTTGGAGACTTGAAAAATGAGTGTTGTATGTTCAGTTGGACATTAAAAAAAAAATGAGAAGAAACATGGAAACACATGGAAGTATGAGGTGCTAAGAAAGAGAAAATAGGTATTACTCGTGGATAGAGTTCAAATGAGAACTGGCAAGAGAAAAGGCATGGGAGTCTAGAGTATAAAAGGTCTTGAAATTCATACAAATTTCTCCTGTAAGTGACAGGTCTCAAAACTTTCTCAGTTCAAGAAGCTCTTAGTGTATCCGAAATTCTTTTATTATGCCCCTTGGTGAAAAAAACAAACAAACAGAAAACCCCAAAAGCTGAACAGTTCCATTATCAAGTAGTTAGGTTCAAACAACTTACTAGGTATTTAAGCCCTAACAATGTTCATTTAGAACTCCCTGATGGTTTAGTGGTTAGGAATCTGTACTTACATTGCAGTGGGCTGGATCTCTGGTCGGGGAACTAAGAGAAACCTATATGCAGGTCAGGAAGGAACAGTTAGAACTGGACATGGAACAACAGACTGGTTCCAAATAGGAAAAGGAGTACGTCAAGGCTGTATACTGTCACCCTACTTATATAACTTATATGCAGAGTACATCATGAGAAACGCTGGATTGGAAGACACAAGCTGGAATCAAGATTGCCGGAAGAAATATCAATAACCTCAGATATGCAGATGATACTACACTTATGGCAGAAAGTGAAGAGGAACTAAAAAGCCTCCTGATGAAAGTGAAAGAGGAGAGTGAAAAAGTTGGTTTAAACCTCAGCATTCAGAAAACAAAGGTCATGGCATCCGGTCCCATCACTTCATGGGAAATAGAAGGGGAAACAGTGGAAACAGTGTCAGACTTTATTTTTTGGGGCTCCCAAATCAGTGCAGATGGTGACTGCAGCCATGAAATTAAAAGACACTTACTCCTTGGAAGGAAAGTTATCACCAACCTAGATAGCATATTGAAAAGCAGAGACATTACTTTGTCAACAAAGGTCCATCTAGTCAAGACTATTGTTTTTCCAGTGGCCATGTACAGATGTGAGAGTTGGACTGTGAAGAAGGCTGAGTGCCGAAGAATTGATGCGTTTGAACTGTGGTGTTGGAGAAGACTCTTGAGAGTCCCTTGGACTGCAAGGAGATCCAACCAGTCCATTCAAAAGGAGATCAGCTCTGGGTGTTCTTTGGAGGGAATGATGCTAAAGCTGAAACTCCAGTACTTTGTCTACCTCATGGGAAGAGTTGACTCATTGGAAAAGACCCTGATGCTGGGAGGGATTGGGGGCAGGAGGAGAAGGGGACGACAGAGGATGAGATGGCTGGCATCACCAACTTGATGGACATGAGTTTGAACTCCGGGAGTTGGTGATGGACAGGGAGGCTGGTGTGCTGCGATTCATGGGGCTACAGGGTTGGACACAACTGAGTGACTGAACTGATGTTCATTTAAACAAAACAAAACAAAACGGAAAGAGTATTTTCTTCTGTTGGAGAGCAATCATTACCTGAGTGTGCATGCCAATTTGGCACTGTTCAAATCAGGTTGGATGTTAGTGCTCTCACTTCTTATTCCATAGTGATTTTCATGTGGTACTTGATTTATATTGCAGCAAACCAGTGAATGCCAAAACCCAAAACACAGCTTCGTGCGGAGGCATCACTGAAAGGAATTTAGTGTGATCTAACACTGAAACTGTGAACTACCTTGAGCTAGCAGTTTGCATTGGTGTCCAACAGATAGCAACAATCACTGTGTTTCCTTTGCAAACTTAAAATATTGAGCTTGCTATGACACTCAAGCACACAATTTTTTTTAATTTAAATTTATTTTAATTGGAGGCTAATTATTTCCCAAGCACAACTGGAAAATCTAAAAGCTTTTGCAAAAATGACATATCTAATTAGCATGTTTAGAATAACCTAATACCTTTGAAGAGTTGGATTAGAGATTATAAACCTAGTAAAAAAGATCACTGCAATACACCAGCTAAGAAATGAGGATGATATAAATTGCAACACTGGCAAAGATGTGAGAGCAGGAGACTTGGGTACATCAACCCACAGTTCTTGCTAACTAAATGGATATAAAGGAGTGAGGAGTAGTGGCATAAGAAAGTTGGCTAAGTTCCTTTTCCATAACATACTTTTGAGTATTTTGATAATCATATTTGAATTTAATTGGTTCCACCTGCAATCCTGCATTCTATTTTATGCACAAAAAACATTACTCTGAAAAGGTCCGTTAGGCTTCATCAGAATGCCACAAGATTAAAAATATCTAGTCACCTCTCAGTATCCGCAGGGGACTGGCCCCAGGACTGGTGGTCTCAGATTGTGTCTGCTGATGCTCAAGGGCCATAGTGGTCCTCCGTATCCACAGTTCTGCATCCATGGATTCAACCACTGGGGATCATTTATTCAGAAGTTCGATTGAAACAAATCCATGTAAAAGTAGACCCTTGCAGTTCACAGCAGTGTTGTCAGGGTATACTGTATTGGCTATTGAATACCCAAGTCTGACATTCAGGAAAAATATGACAAATGTTAACAATGTACATAATGCAGTAGAAGTTGCATTGATGTTTAATTCATGATTGAAGTGGTGGGTGTAGATGAAAGTTTTCAAGGAAGGTACAGAGGTTGAGAAGAGAAGGAGGGTCAAGAGCAAATACTAGGGAACACAAACACTCTAGGGAAGAACAGAGAATGAGACCCTCATGGGAAAACATCTAAAAGGAACAGACAATTAAGAGAACCAAGACAGCAGTGTTACTGAGACACAGGGGAAAAAGTATTAAACAGGTAGAATGTAAGGAAGATAAAGACTAAAATGGTCCAGGGAATTTTGATAACTAGTAAAATGATTTTAGAAAGTTTAGTGAACCAGTATGAATAGAAATACCACCACCACTATGGACAGGGAAAGAAATAGAGGCACATATAAATTAGGTTTTCTAGAAATTTGCTAGTGGGGTTGGGGGGAGAGAACAAGAGCTAAAGGTGGAGACAGCTCTTGGTGAGTTTAACATTTTTTAAACATAAAATGAGAGACATAGTCATGTTTACATGCGTTGCCCCGCCCCATAAATAGACCTTTCCATAGGCTGAACTTATTTTTTTAAAAAGAAAGGGACAGGGCAATAGCTCAATTTTGTGCCCCAACTATTCCTCCATTGGACACCTAGCCCTTTCCACTCCTCCTATGGCTTTTCCTCTTACTGAAAGCCTACTCTCTACTTACTGTAGTATTTTATATTTCTGTCAAAGAGAAAAATAACTGGAACTCTGTTGCTGCTGCTAAGTCGCTTCAGTCATGTCTGACTCTGTGCGACCCCAGAGACAGTAGCCCACCAGGCTCTGCCGTCCTGGGATCTCTAGGCAAGAACACTGGAGTGGGTTGCCATTTCCTTCTCCAATGTATGAAAATGAAAAGTGAAAGTGAAGTCGCTCAGTCGTGTCTGATTCTTAGTTACCCCATGGATTGCAACCTACCAGGCTCCTCTGTCCATGGGATTCTCCAGGCAAGAGTACTGGGGTGGGCTGCCATTGCCTTCTCCAAACTGGAACTCTAAATACCATTAATTAATATGTATTGTCTACCATGGCACTGTTCTAAGCAGTTTGCACATTTTATTTTCCTCATAAAAATGTCATAGCATAAGACCACCACACTCATACTTCCTCTTTTAAATAATTACATTAGGAAGTATGGTATAGTAAAAACATTCCAGACCTCAGTATTATACAAAGCACAGTTCAAATTTTGGCTCAACTATTTACTCTTTCAGGATCGTCATAGTTATTTCACCCATCAAGTAGTTATAAAAATGTTTACTTAGAGCTGTCTGAGTGAAGATCAAATGAGATCCCACAATGCTTAGTGCAAAGTCAGGGCTCAATAATACTATACCTCTGTATGTTGACAAATGAAGTGACAAAAGCCACGAAAATAACAGGGGGGAAAAAATTTCAAATGCAATTGTTTATTTCAACCACTACTTACAACAAGGAGCAGAGGCATGAATATCTGCACAATTTAAGTTCATGGAAGTCTACAAATAAATGTATTATCTTACAAAATAATAATCTATGAGAGTATATAAAAAATGACTGAGCCAACATTGTTTGGTACCTCTGATACTTTCATTAACTTCAACTTAGCTATTCCCTTTCAGAATATAAAATTAAAAGTTGACAAGCTTTTTATAAAAAGATGTGTGATTCTGTTAATCAGGTTGGGTTCTGAACATTTTCTTCTTCAGTTCAGCTGTTTTCGCATCTATTTTAGCATGGCAGTCCTCTGTTGCCTTTTCAATGCCCTCGTGGTATTTCTCCAAAGCAGCTTTCAAGCTGAGAAATATTTCCTAAGTAGAAAATGAAATACAATAAGGATTATTCCATGCAATGACCAAAAGTAAAAGTGAGTTGTAAGAATTCCAACAGTCTCATTCATATTTATTCATAATATTTTAAAGCCTAAATTATCTTATGCACAAGCACATACAGACACACGTGTGCCTACTCTTATTAAGCCACACAGATGCATCAAAAAGTCAGCTACTTAGAAAGAACAAAGCAGAGTCATTAACAATGGTCTGAATTCTAAAACATTAAGGACATATTTTTAATAACCAAAGAAAAGTTTTTACTTTGGAGCTTTTCATGTTTTCCAGGCAAATACCTTGATTTCTGTAAACAGTTATAACCTCTGCATTTGATTCTGATCATCATTTAAATTACATGTAAACAGGTTTAATAAGTATCTACAGGACTAAAAAATATACCAATAACTTTGCTTTAATACACTGATTGGGCAGTCCTACTATAAGCAATAATGAGTTTTCATATAAACCTATATGGCTATGTTAAGAATTAAGAAAAAACTACAACACATATAAACCTATATGGATATGTTAAGAATTAAGAAAAAACTACACCACAATTTTTATAGACTGAATAATAAACCAATTAGTCTGTATGCATTAGTTTTATCTCATGCTTATCAAATGCAATTTTAATCCATTTATTATTGAGTTTTCTGGAGAAGGTGATGGCACCCCACTCCAGTACTCCTGCCTAGAAAATCCCATGGACAGAGGAGCCTGGAAGGCTGCAGTTGATGGAGTCGCTGAGGGTTGGACACGACTGAGAGACTTCACTTTCGCTTTTCATTTTCATGCATTGGAGAAGGAAATGGCAATCCACTCCAGTTTTCTTGCCTGGAGAATCCCAGGGACGGTAGAGCCTGGTGGGCTGCCATCTATGGGGTCACACAGAGTCGGACACGACTGAAGTGACTTAGCAGCAGCATTGATTTTTCTTACACAAAACAATTCTCAAATCTTGACATAAGAAAAAATAGTATGCTGAAAGATTATAAAAGGTGTTCCACCACTGAAATAAAACAGCAGGACTTTTCCAGTGGAAGGAAAAAGCAATATATGAGTATAATGGTTATAAATATTCTCAGTTTTAACTGCTGCCCCCATTAAATTTTTCTTAAACCCATAGTATAGCTAGTACTTATCTTAGTTTAAATTCTAGTGTAGATACTATCTGATTTGGAGCAAATTATGTAGACTATAATTAAATATAGTATGAATTCAAAATGTTTCAAAAAAGGACAACACTATTTCCAGAGACTGCTGCCTATGCACGTTTGAGAACTATTGCTCTAGATTAAGTGAATATAAATAGATGGTGAAGGCTAAACACTTTCCTAAAATCTAAACATGGATCATTATTAAATCATAATACAAAAACAGAAGAGTGTACTTAGATTCCCAACATCTAATCAGACATAAAATTACTACAACTATGATGGAATATAAATCATTAGGGAAATAAATAAAAAAATTTTGATACCTTTATTTCTTAAAGCTTATAGGAATAAGTTGAATTAGTTGCTAGCTTATATAAACACCACTTAAAAAAATTGGCACAATCAGCAGCTACACATCAATTTAATTTCATGATTCTATACAGAAATATGTATTTATTCATATTAAAAGCTGAATAAGTTTGGTAGAAAGACATTACTCAGGAGAAACTATTAAAATGAAGTGTAGCTAAATAAAGATATATAATCTGTAAATATCTGAACCGACCACTTAGACACACTGAGAGGAACAATTTTCTCCTGAGGACAACTATATTCTCAAGGAGGAACCAAATCTAGCAGGTAGAGCCATCTGAAGTTCTAAGCCAGTCCTCACAGGATGGTAACAGCAATCGATCAGAGCCCTCACAAAAGCTACATATTTCAGTTTCCAATTAAACTCTGTATCCAAGTGGAATTTTATATTAA
>SJYC01109404.1:0-13980 GCA_006408675.1 Madoqua kirkii
CAAGGAGGAACCAAATCAGCAGGTAGAGCCATCTGAAGTTCTAAGCCAGTCCTCACAGGATGGTAACAGCAATCGATCAGAGCCCTCACAAAAGCTACATATTTCAGTTTCCAATTAAACTCTGTATCCAAGTGGAATTTTATATTAACTTGCAAAATAAGTAAGTCTTACTGTAATGGCTTGGCTGAAGTTAAATACTTTTAAACTCAAACTTAAGTTCTACAGCGTCTAACATGAAAACCACTAGGAACAGGTGATTATTTAAATTTACATTTAAACAGCTGCATGCTCCTCAGCTGCATTAGCCACACTTCAAATGCACTGTAGCTATAAGTACCTAATGGCTACCATACTCAGTAGTACAGAACATTCCCAGCAGTAAGTTCTATTGGACAGCACTGGTCTAGGTAATTATCTCACTTTCCAAATCAGAGATATCAGGATTCTATAATATCTATGGAGTTTTACAGCCAATATAGCCATTTATCCACCAAGTATGTACTAACTCATCAACCAACATATTACTGAGTGCCTCCTACGACAGCACTGGGAGCAGTATAACAGTACAATGGGACATGCAGTTCTGCTTTCTACCATATGAAACATACAATCCAGACTAGTTTGGATACTCAGCCCTTGAAATATAGCTAGTATAAACCAGGAACTAAATTTTAAATTTTATTTCATTTAAATTAATTTAAATGTAAGTGTAAACAGCCACATGTTGCTAGTGGCTATGGACAGCACAGATCAGAATAGACTAATAATGCTATAGTATGTGAGGAGAGAAATCAACGATATCTGAAAGGAGCCACAGAAAGTTATATGAAAAATATATTTTTTATTACATCTTAAACAATGAAAATGATTAGCTTAGACATAAAACTTTAATAATCCTAGAAGGTAGGGACCATGGCTTCTTTGTTCACACTTATTCTCTGAATCAAATATAAAGGCTACTACCTAGTAGATCCTTTTCATGGATCATAGCTTTGTCATAGCAAAGAGGCTTAAGTAACTCAGAGACATTATGAGCCATCTATGCAGGACCAAGCAAGATGGATGGGTCATAGTGAAGAATTCTGACAAAACACCATTCAATGGAGAAGGAAATAGCAGTCCACACTCCAGTATTCTTGCCTGGAGAACACCATGTACAATATAAAAAGGTAAAAAGATACTATGCCAGAAGATGAGTGCCCCAGGTCACAAGGCACCCAACATGCTACCAAGCAGGAGTGGAGAACAGTTACTCATAGCACCAGAAAGAATTAGGCAGCTGGGCCAAAGCAGAAAAAATGCTCCCTTACGGATAAGTCCGGTAAAGTCAAGTCCAAGGCTGTATACTGTCATCCTGTTTATTTAACTTTTATGCAGATAACATCAGGTGAAATGCTGAGCTGGATGAATCATAAGCTGGAATGAAGACTGCCAGAGAAGAGGGTGAGATGTGTGGAAAGAGTAACATGGAAACTTACATTACCGTATGTAAAATAGACAGCCAAGGGGAATTTGCTGCATGGCTCAGGAAACTCGAACAGGGGCTCTGTACCAACCTGGAGGGGTGGGATGGAAAGGGAGATGGGAAGGAGCTTCAGAAGGGAGGGAGTTTATGTATACCTATGGCTGATTCATGTTGAAGCTTGACAGAAAACTGCCTAATTCTATAAAGCAATTATTCTTCAATAAAAAAAAAATGCTGTTGGGAGAAATATCAAAAACCTCAGACATAAAGAACAATACTGCACAGGAACCTGGAATGTCAGGTTCATGCAAAGTAAACTGGATGTGGTCAAGTAGATGGCAAGAGTGAACATCAACATCTAGGAATTAGGGAACTAAAAATGGACAGAATAGGCAAATTTAATTCAGATGATCATTATATCTACTACTTGGACAAGAATTCCTTAGCGAAATGTAGTAGTAGCCTTCCTAGTTAACAAAAGAATCCGAAATGGAGTACTTGGGTACAATCTCAAAAATGACAGAACAATCCTACTTTGTTTCCAAGGCAAACCATTCAGTATCACAGTAATCCAAGCCTATGCCCCAACCACTAATGCAGAAAAAGCTAAAGCTGACTGGTTCTATGAGACCTACAACACTTTCTAGAACTAACAAAGACATCCCTTTTCAACATAGGGGATTAGATTGGAAGTAGGAAGTCAAGAGATATCCAGAATAACACGCAAGTTTGGCCTTGAGTACAAAATGAAGCAGGACAAGGACTAACAGAGTTTTACCCAAAAAAGGCACTGCTCATAGCAAGTACCCTCTTTCCAACAACACAAGAGACAATGCTACACACAGAAATCACCAGATGGTCAATACTAAAATCAGACTGATTATGTTATTTGTAGCCAAAGATGGAGAAGCTCTATACAGTCAGTAAAAAACCAACCAACCAACCAACCAACCAAAAAAACTCAGAGCTGACTATGGCTCATTATTGCAAAATTCAGGCTTAAACTGGAGAAAAGTAGGTAAAACAACTAGGCCATTCAGGTATGACCTAAATCAAATTCCTTATAATACAGCAGAGGTCATGAAAAGATTTAATGGATTACATCTGGTAGACAGACTGTCTGAAGAACTATAGACAGAAGTTCCCTATAGTGTACAGGAGGCAGTGACCAAAGCCAACCCAAAGGAAAAGAAATGCAAGAAGGTAAAGTGGTTGCTGATGAAGCTCTAAAAACAGACGAGGCAAGAAGAGAGGAGAAAGGCAAGGGAGAAAGGGAAAAATAGACCCAACTGAATAGAGTTCCAGAGAATCGCAAGAAGAGATAAGAAGGCCTTCTTAAATAAGCAATGTAAAGAAATATAGA
Source organism: Madoqua kirkii (assembly GCA_006408675.1). NCBI lineage: Eukaryota > Metazoa > Chordata > Mammalia > Artiodactyla > Bovidae > Madoqua > Madoqua kirkii. The sequence goes on from SJYC01109404.1 coordinate 2,829, forward strand.
AAAACGATAGAATGGGAAAGACTAGGGAGCTCTTCAGGAACATTTCATGGAAATTCAGTTCAGTTCAGTCACTCAGTTATGTCTGACTCTTTACAACCCCATGAATCTCAGCACACCAGGCCTCCCTGTCCATCACCAACTCCCAGAGTTCACTCAAACTCACATCCATTGAGTCAGTGATGCCATCCAGCCATCTCATCCTCTGTCGTCCTCTTTTCCTCCTGCCCCCAATCCCTCCCAGCATCAAAGTCTTTTCCAATGAGTCAACTCTTCGCATGAGGTAGACAGAGTACTGGAGTTTCAGCTTTAGCATCATTCCTTCCAAAGAAATCCCAGGGCTGATCTCCTTCAGAATGGACTGGTTGGATCTCCCTGCAGTCCAAGGGACTCTCAAGAGTCTTCTCCAACACCACAGTTCAAAAGCATCAATTGTTCGGCGCTCAGCTTTCTTCACAGTCCAACTCTCACATCTGTACATGGCCACTGGAAAACTGATAGCCTTTACTAGATGGACCTCTGTTGACAAAGTACTATCTCTGCTTTTCAATATGCTATCTAGGTTGGTCATAACTTTCCTTCCAAGGAGTAAGTGTCTTTTAATTTCATGATTGCAGTCACTATCTGCAGTGATTTTGGAGCCCCAAAAAATAAAGTCTGACACTGTTTCCACTGTCTCCCCATGTATTTTCCATGAAGTGATGGGACCAGATGCCATGATCTTCATTTTCTGAATGCTGAACTTTAAGTCAACTTTTTCTCTCTCCACTTTCACTTTCATCAAGAGGCTTTTTAGTTCCTCTTCAGTTTCTGCCATAAGAGTGGTGTCATCTGCATATCTGAGGTTATTAATATTTCTTCTGGCAATCTTGATTCCAGCTTGTGCTTCTTCCAGCCCAGCGTTTCTCATGATGTTCTCTGCATAGAAGTTAAATAAGCAGGGTGATAGTATACAGCCTTGACGGACTCCTTTTCCTATATAGAACTAGTCTGTTGTTCCATGTCCAGTTCTAACTGTTGCTTCCTGACCTGCATACAGATTTCTCAAGAGGCAGGTCAGGTGGTCTGGTATTCCTATCTCTTTCAGAATTTTCCACAGTTTATTGTGATGCACACAGTCAAAGGCTTTGGCATAGTCAATAAAGCAGAAACAGATGTTTTTCTGGAACTCTCTTGCTTTTTTGATGATCCAGCAGATGTCGGCAATTTGATCTCTGGTACCTCTGCCTTTTCTAAAACCAGATTGAACATCTGGAAGTTCACGGTTCACATATTGCTGAAGCCTGGCTTGGAGAATTTTGAGCATTATGTTACTAGCATGTGAGATGGAAGGATGAGCACAATAAAGAACAGAAATGGTAGGACCCAACAGAAGCAGAAAATATTAAAAGAACAGTTGGCAAGAATACACAGAAAACAGAAGGCTAATACAAGAAAGGTCGTAATGACTCAGGGAACCACAATGATGCGGTCACTCACCTAGAGCTGGACATCCTAGAGTGTGAAGTCCAGTGGGCCTTAGGAAGCATACCTATGAACAAAGCTAGTGGAGATGACAAAATTCCAGCTCAGCAATTTAAAAATCCTAAAAATGACACTGTTAAAATGCTGTATTGAATATGTCAGCAAATTTGGAAAACTTGGCAATGGTCACAAGACTGGAAAAGGTCAGGTTTTATTACAATTCCAAAGAAGGACAATGCTGAAGAATGTTTGAACTATTGTACAATTGTGCTTATTTCACATTCTGGCAAGGTTATGCTCAAAATCCTTCAAGTGAGGAGTCTGCAGTATGTGAACAGAGAACTTCCAGATGTACAAACTGGGTTTAGGAAAGGCAGAGCATCAGAGATCAAATTGTGACATCTGCTGGATCAGGTGTTTCAGAATAAAAAACACCTACTTCGGCTTCATTTGACTTTGTGGATCACAACAAACTGTTGATAATTCTTAGAAATGAGAATACCAGATCTCCTTACCTGCCTCCTGAGAAACCTTTCTGCAGGTCAAGAAGCAATAGTTAAAACCAGACATCAAAACAACTGACTGGTTCAAAATTACTCGTTAAGATTGTATACTGTCACCTTGCTTATTTAACTTCTATGCAGATAACATCATGAAAAATGCTGAGCTGAACGAATCACAAGCTGGAATAAAGACTGCCAGGAGAATGTCAACAACCTCAGACATGAAGATGATACCACTCTAATGGCAGAATGTGAAGAGGAACTAAAGAGCCTCTTGACAAGAGAGGAGAACAAAAAAGCTGACTTGAAAATCAACATCAAAAAACTAAGATCATGGCATCCGGTCCCATCACTTTATGGCAAATAGAAGGGGAAAAGGTGGAAGCAGCAACAAATTTTATTTTCTTGGGCTTCAAAATCACTGTAAATGGTGAATGCAGCCATGAAATTAAGACACCTGTTCCTTGGAAGAAAGCTATGATAAACTAAACAGCATATTAAAATGCAGAGATATCACTTGGCTGACAAAGATCTGCCTAGTCAAAGCTATGGTTTTTCCAGTAGCCATGTACAGATGTGAGAGGTGGACTATAACTAAGTGCTAAAGAACTGATGCATTCAAATTGTGGTGATGGAGAAGACTTGAGAGTCCCCTGGACTGCAAGGAGATCAAACCAGTCAATTCTAAAGAAAATCAACCCTGAAAATTCACTGGAACAACTGAAACTGCAGCTCCAGCACTTTGGCCATATGATGCAAAGAGCTGACTCACTGGAAAGGACTCTGATCCTGGGAAAGATTCAAGGCAAAAGAAGAAGCCAGAAGCAGAAGATACGATGGTTAGATGGCATCTCCAACTCAGTGGACATGAATTTGAGGAAACTCCGGGAGATATGAGGCTTCCTTGGTGGCTCAGATGGTAAAGAATCCACCTGCAATGCAGGAGAGCCAGGTTAGACCCCTGGTCAGGAAGATTCCCCGGAGAAGGGAATGAGTACCCACTCCAGTACTCTTGTCTAGAGAAGTTCATGGACACAGGAGCCTGGTGAGCTATAGTCCATAGGGCCGCAAAGAGTCAGACACGATTTAATAACTGAACAACAACAATCTTGTAGGTATATAGACCATTTGCTGAATGGTTGACTAAATGTAGGAATAACTACAGGAAAACAGGGAATTTGGGTTTTAAACAAGAAAATGTAGCAATAAGATTGATATTTTAACAGGAATAATTTGGCCATACTTAGGATTCAGGGCAGATTTGATGCAGGAAAATCTTAAGGAAAAAATTTAGCAAGTTTTTGCTGCAACTCATGAATATTAGAAAATTATATAATAGAAATATGATTAAAAACAGTTATGAATAGTTATCAATGAGTTTTTATAAGTCACGACATTAACTTGGTGACTGTTTGGATATCAGGATATCTAAAGAAAATCCAAAACTGCAACTGATGCCACTGAAGAATATGAGGAAACTAAATGAAAAAGAGACGGAAAGGGAAGGGGAAGGAGACAGAGGCAGAGGGGGAAGAAAGTGAGGGTGAGGAAGAGGAAAGCCACTGAAAGATGTTAAATTTCATAAATGTTATTTTGTAATGATAAGCTTATCCACTGAAAATATCCATCAGGCAGCTAAAATAAAGAGCAGAGTTGAGGTGGATAGAATAGGAAAAATAGATTTTTGAAAGCTTTATAAATAAAGATGACAACTGAAGCTAGAAGTGATGAAATATCTATGGAAAAGAATATTTAATGAAAAAGAAGGATCGTTAGGATCCAACAAAATTACAAAAAGAAAAATTTGGCAATTTTAACGCATCCTTCTTTCCTCTTCATGAAAGATGATTATAAAATAAGCTAAAGGGTTTTTTCTTTTTGACAAAATGTGTCTCAACATCATCACAGGACTTAGAGACTCTCCCAAGCTATTTTGAAACAAATGGCTATGACAATGTCATCTGGGTAAAGGTAGACCAACGTAACAAGTTGAACAACTAACTGCATTGAAAGTTTTGCTGCTGCTAAAAATTAAACTTGATATTATACTTCATTTAACAAAATCATTGTGCTCTGTGGTTGGTGACACCATTACTTGGAAGACTACGTTCAGTCCTGAACTCTACATATTAAGCTGAATAAAAAAAGCAGGAAACAGAGCAGAAGGCAGTAAACAGAATGGAAATTAAACTATATAAACAGTGGCTGGAAAACGAGCACTAATTAGCCTGATGAGAAGGTTGAAAGAACCCACGATCTTTATCCTCAAATACCTTAAGCACAATATTATTAAGTAGCAGAGGGTGCAGATTTGCTCCAGAGAGATGATCTTGGTCCACTAGAGTAGAGAAATGAAAAATTTTAAACTCAAAACAAGAGGTAACATTTTAATAACTAAAGCTGGCCTAGTAGAACAGCTTGCCTGGTGATGAGCTTTGTAATACTGAACAATGAAGCAGAATACATCAGTGGTTCTCAAGAGTTATGTCAAAAAATTTAGGTTCATGGGCCCCACTGCTGATGGTTCTAATTCAATATATTTGGATGAGGGGTTGCTCATCTTTAATTTTTCTGAATTCTTTATTGTATTCTAATACACTGCTAGTTTTAAGAAACAGTATGCTACAAATATTTATGGAAAGCATACTACAATATAAGGCACCATTCTAGGCATGGTTTGGAATGACATACTAAGGTAAAAAATTTGATCACTATTGTTAAGAAACAAAATATTATTGGCGAGACACATATGCACAAAACTAAAAGGAATTTAAAGCAGGCACAGGTACCTTTTATGATCACAGACAAAAGGTACTTACAATTATAACTGGTTCATTAATTATATCTGACAAGGTAATAATAAATCTGCTCATATGATTTGGTTAAGAAGTAAGATAAAATAACGTTTTCATAACCCCCATTCCAGAGATAAACTGAGGGCCAAAGGACTGGCAAATATCAAGCTGAAGGAAAGTAGTTAGAATGTAAAAGAAAAGCAATTGGAGTGTAAAAAGAAAGAAAAAACTCAGGACAGTGTACTGGGCAGACCATGGAAGAGGAAACCCAACTATTTTCTTTTTCTTTCTTTCCTTCCTTTTAAAGCAGCCCTGAGATAATTCTCGCTGTATAATATAAACTTAGATGTGCACGTGCTAACAATTTAACGTTTCAGAGGATAAAGATTCCTGAGAACAGGTGAGGGGATTGTTTACTGTGATTCTTTCTTTTAGTATTAATAATTCTTGCAAATTAAATGTAAAAGGTGAAAGATACTGACAGCATGTTTAAATATCTTTCAGGTTTCAGAGGTTGTAGGATATCAATGTAGGCAAGATGAAGCAAAACTAAAAAAAAAAGAGGCCAAGGAATTTTACATGATAAAGGGCTATTTTTAGTGACTCCTGGTACAGCAGTTTGGGACCATCTTAAGGCTACAGGACAAACTGTAAAGGTTACAGAGAGAATGATATGTGATAAACAGAGTAAGAATAAATGACTTCTTTGGGTCTTTGGCAGTCAAGGAAAAAAAGGAGCAGGGAACATGTGTGGTGCTGTACTGATATTCTGTAAGATAAAAATGTAGAAGATGCCCATCCACATTAAACTTGAGACTATCTATGAAACAATAAAATATACTTGAAATAGGCAAAGTAACTTGGCAATTGTGATAAAATTATCATTAAAAAATCTCAAAATACAGGAGCAGACCTAAGCTAGTTTGTTTCGGGTAACAACTTAAATACATCTAAACCGATCCTAAGAAACACTTTTGAGATTCATTTATGTTTATAAGAAAAAAGATACAAAAAATTTTTAGAAGACTTTACTTTAAATCACCATCTAAGTTAATTTATCAAAAACATTCAGAAACTTTAGGGAGCACCTACTCTTACTGCAAAGCACGACTCTAGGTGCTGACAGGGAAAAAAGGTGAGTAAGGAAACGGTGTGAGGAGAGATACATGCAGACTATCCCAGGGTAATGGAAAAGATACTACAAATGGAAACAAGCAATAGATCTGAGGGGCCAATGTTTACTCTGAAGAACAGCCAAAATCTTCAAAATGACGGTGACATAATTTACATTTTAAACCCACGAGATTATCTGAAATTATTTCTTATGAACATATACTCACTTGAGACTTCAGTTTCTCCCTTTCAGCAGCATCTTTTAGTTGCTGAATTCCAAATTTAATTTTTTGGATTTCTTGATTAATTGTGGTTACTCGTTCATAAACAGCACCTCTTTTTTCTTGAACTTTATTACAGTCTCTAAAGGAAAAGAGAGACAGGTGAAATTATAATTCCACTTAAGCATTTAAACAGTCAAACATTTAACTCTAGTTTTTATTCCAAAGAGATTATTTGTATCAATATTGGGCTGCTGCTGCCGCTAAGTCGCTTCAGTCGTGTCTGACTCTGTGCGACACCACAGATGGCAGCCCACTAGGCTCCCCTGTCCCTGGGATTCTCCAAGCAAGAACACTGGAGTGGGTTGCCATTTCCTTCTCCAGTGCATGAAAGTGAAAAGTGAAAGTGAGGTCACTAAGTTGTGTCTGACTGTTCACGACCCCATGGACTGCAGCCTACCAGGCTTCTCCATCCATGGAATTTTCCAGGCAAGAGTACTGGAGTGGGTTGCCATTGCCTTCTCCGCAACATTTGGCTGACACACCTACATCTCAAGATTTAAAAGCAAGCAGATGAGAATCACAAGGTGGTGCTATAATCAGGAAGAGTAAACTCTTCCACACAAAACTGCTATTTAAAAATGAGATTTTTAAGTCACCTCTCCCAGGTGCACTCATGACTGCTGGTGGGAGTGTGAATTAATACAACTTTCCTGCAAGGCAAGTGACAAATTAAAACCCTCAGGTTCTGCCCTTTATCTTTATCTGCATGAGGAAGAGGAAAGGAAATCTTCAGACCATCCCAATATACCTTTGACAAACTGAAATAGGGTCATCTCATAGACATATCTGGGGCATTTATTCTAAAAACACATTTTTAAAACTGATGAGAAGAAGATTCTATCAATGAAACATCCAAACATACTAGCCAATAACCACGGTGACAAAATTCTTGCAAAGTACTTGGTACTTAAATAAAAATGGAAGACTTTTTCTCAAAATATGCTATAATGCTCTAGACTAGCTGAACAATAACATGAAATAGTTGATTTATTCTCGGAGAAGGCAATGGCACCCCACTTCAGCACTCTTGCCTGGACAATCCCATGGATGGAAGAGCCTGGTGGGCTGCAGTGCATTGGGTTGCTAAGAGTCGGACACGACTGTGCGACTTCACTTTCACTTTTCACTTTCACGCATTGGAGAAGGAAATGGCAACCCACTCCAGTGTTCTTGGCTGGAGAATCCCAGGGACGGCGGAGTCTGGTGGGCTGCCGTCTCTGGGGTCGCACAGAGTTGGACACGACTGAACTGACTTAGCAGCAGTAGCAGCAGTCGATTTATTCTAATACAACTCTGGACAGCTGGCTCTGAAATGTACTGAAATAAGCAATAACGCTGCTGCTGCTGCTAAGTCACTTCAGTCGTGTCTGACTCTGTGCGACCCCAGAGAGGGCAGCCCACCAGGCTCCCCCGTCCCTGGGATTCTCCAGGCAAGAACACTGGAGTGGGTTGCCATTTCCTTCTCCAACGCGTGAAAGTGAAAAGTGAAAGTGAAGCCGCACAGTCATGTCTGACTCTTAGTGACCCCATGGACTGCAGCCCACCAGGCTCCTCCGTCCATGGGATTCTCCAGGCAAGAGTACTGGAGTAGGGTGCCATTGCCTTCTAACAAATTGTGCAAAGGATTTAGAATTGTGATTATCAGGAAAATAAACTAAAAAACTAATATCTAGATGTGGCAGCATTATGAGTCACAACTAACTGCTTTAGTCACCCAAAGGTGGATTACCTTTTTGAAATTATAGGAGGTTTGGAATCTTAAGGAAAATACAATGAATTAGCCTTTTCTAATGACTTTCTAATACATTAAATTGAAAATAAGTTCATACTCAATTACTGTGCGTTTGTACTGCTTAACATCCTCATGCTTCTTGTTTATTCTGAACTGTGCTGTGGCAAGTTTTTCCTTCTTCGCAATCATCAGTCTTTTAAAGGAGTTTTCTTCAGTCTTCAATTTCTTCAATTCTGACTCATCACTCTCAATTTGGTCCTCCAAGTTCAGGCTCTATATTTTATGAGATATATTTAAAGTCAATACAACAAATTAGAATTTACAAAGGACTGTCTTAGAGGATGAGCTGTAATAAAATACAATTTCGAAATGTGATAAAACTGTTTAAGCACTGAAAGCCCAGCACAAGACTGCAGACTTAACAAAAGACAACAGGAAGGCACTAGGGATACTGAGAAAGGATGTGACACCTAGAGAGGTGTGTTTATCATGTCATTTTATCAGCAAGGGCCAAAACAGAGGAACATATCAATAACAGGCTAGGTTTTAGGGAGAAAGGGTCTGAATTAAAGGAGCAGGAATAAAGAGGAAAGGGTAGACCCTAGAAACAATTTAAAGCAGTAGATCTCAACCTCCTCCCCCCTCCTGCCTTTTTTTTTTTTTTTTTTTTTCTGACTCTTGGGAGATAAAGGAAGTATATAATTGGAAAAGAATATCCCAGTACTCTCACCTTCCAGCCCCTTCTTCCCTGAAAAGAGAAATCTTTCATCAAAATCTATGTTAGTGATCCTGGGGACAGTCTGGATTGGCATGATAAAGTGAAAAGGATTTTCAAGTTTCTAGCCTGAGAAACTTTCAAAATGTTGGCATTAGCGATCCATCATCACTCAGGGCAGGGTCTGTATCATGAACCTTAAATCTCTTTATATATCCTAGCTACAGTGTTAGGCAGTAAGTTGGGACTTTATGCTTACTATCTAGAAGATCATTTCCAACTGTTAGAACAAGTATAAAATTTCATAACTTTTCCCCAAAATATACATGGCAATATGCTAATTAATCTATTATTCATTTCATCTGAAGGTAACAATGGATCTACTACTGCTATGTTTAAAAAGAATAGTGTTTTATTCCTGAGCATACACTGCCATATCTATTATACTGTAGAATGATCTTGCTTTTTGGTAAGAAAGTAGCAATAGAAAGTAAAAGCAAATCCAAGGGACTACAGTAAACTATTACATAATAAAAAGGCATAAAAATTCCACACAATACAAACCTCCTTTAAGATAGTGGTTAATTTTTCTCTATTATCCGCAAGGTCCTGTATTTTCTTTTGATACAACTGCACTTCCAGCTGGCATGAAGGCAGGCAGTCAACAGAGTCTCGATAGATTTCATATTTTTCCATTACTTCTTGCTTTGAAAGAAAAAAAAAAACACAGATACCGGTTTGACACTCTCCTTTATAAAACTGCAGTAATGTCAATTTGTTTGCTCTTAATTTCTGTATTTAATACTAAAAGCTTAAGTGCAAGGAACAATTAAGGTTCTAGGTCAGTAACACAGCAATATTACTGACATGTGTCTAAGCACATATAATTAGGCTTCCTAATTGTTAAATATCCTTAAACAAAGAAAACATACCATAATTTTACTAAACCACTCATTGAAGTACCTTTCAAAGGTTATTCGTAATGATTTTAAAAGAGTTCATTTCTGCTAATACTCAAACTACTCCCAATTACTCCTCGGCAATTATATTACCAATTACAATCTTCCTATTCATTTGTATAACTATTACTACAAGTATTTCTTTCAAAAAGAGTAATTCTTCTTCTAAAATTATGCAATGAGCACATGTTTACCACAACTACAATAATACAAAGGCTTCTTTCCGAGTCTACCCCTTCTTCCCACTTTATTAACCAGTTGGATTTTGTCTTCAGTGAAATGTTTAAGCATAGCCTGCTCATTTTTCCATTAAGCTGTCTTTTTCCTACTAATTTGTAAATACTCTTTTGTGTCTTTGCATATCATGGATATAATCCCTTTACCTACCATATGCATTTTATATATATGTTTCACAGGTCTACTTTTTTCTGCAGCTTTTGGGTTTTCGATCTTAATTTTAAAATTCTATCCAAGATAATATCAATGTTCACCTAAAACTGTTAAATTTTCAATCCAATTAGAATTTATCTTTGTAAATGGTACAAGGTACAGACCCAATTTACTTTTCTTCTAGATGAACAGCCAATTGAACCACAATTGCTCATTAAATAAATACTCTGATCTATTTCTAGGCTCTCACTACTGTCCTATTAATCTTTGTCTATTCTCATGTGATAATTCTCAATGATCAGAAATGACTTAAATAACAAATTCAGAAATAAACCAGAAACTTTTTTTCAGTTAATAATTCTAAAACCTTTCCTCATAAAGGATGCTAAATTGTCTACCTACTTCTATCCCCTCCTAAATCTACCTCCCACTGTAGCTCATAATCTTTTTTACACACAAATCATACCACATTCCAACATCCCCGACTCATAAATTAGCCAATGGTGCTCTCCTGCTCTTATGGTGAAATCCAGCATCCTGAAAAATCTGCCCGTGGCCTATTTATCCATCATCTCACACCATTCTCCTTCTTATACATCATACTGTCTTTTGTGAATATAACTTCCTCTCTACTACTTACCTCATATAATTGGCACATGCTGTTCTCTTTGCCTTGAATGCTCTTCAGAGTATAAATTTACTAAGATAACCTCTGCTCATCCTTCAGATGTAAGCATAAATTTCTACTTCCTTCCTATCTTTACTTCTAACTTTCACAGTACTAAATTAAAACACTCATCATGCTTTTTCTGAAGCACCTTATGCTTTTTATTATTTATTTGTTTCTCTTTTTGGTGCTTAAAAACAACAACACTGTTTTTAGAGCAGTTTTAGGTACACTGCAAAATTAAGCAGAAGGTACAGAATTCCCATATATTTCCTGCCTCCATACATGCATATCCTATTCTTTTTCACAGTATATAACTTAAAATTATATAACTGATTATAAAATTATGTAATTATATATATAATTATATAATATACAATTATATAACTATAATATACATATAATTATATAAATATATATTACAAATATATCATATAAATATAACTATATTATAACTTAAAATTATATAACTGATTATAATACCATTCTCCCTTAAGATATAGTGACTAAGTCTTATGAAGACAAATCACTTA
>SJYC01109415.1:0-28690 GCA_006408675.1 Madoqua kirkii
CTTAAATAAAGGTTTTCCTAAAATATCTATGTGTTTTATACATTGTTCTGTTCCTTTTATTTCGTTAAAACTTTTAACTGCTGTTTTTCCTAGACTGCCATCAGTGAGAATTACCAGACGATGTCAGACACTACTTTCAAAGCCTTACGTCGGCAGTTGCCAGTTACACGCACTAAGATTGACTGGAACAAGATCCTTAGTTACAAGATTGGAAAAGAGATGCAGAATGCATAAGATGAACATTGCATGACCAGATCATTTTAGTGTCTTTACGTTAAAAAAAAAAATCATTGCAAAAGTATTCAAAACTGTCAAGCTACCCAGTCAGAGGGCTGTTGCCATTTAAAATCACTGTAATTAATTAGTTTGGTTAGAGCACAAAGCTTAGCTAATCAACCATTTTTTTTTTAATTTCTTTTATTCAGAGAAGATTGAAAATCAGTTTAGTTTAAAAGTCTTTTACTTTCTGTTGTGTCTTTCTTTCTTACAATGAAGACATGATTCCTCTAGTTTAATGTCAAAAGTTTTTGAACTGTTTCAAAAATGTTTTACTTACCGTAACCCTAAAGTTGTTGTCTTTTGGTCTATGAAGTGGGTAACTGTTGGGGTCAATAATGGACATTCTAGTATAAGGTGGTTGATGGATTTAGCCATATATGCTGCTAAAGAAATTGTCTACCTTTCCCCCCTCACCTCTTTCATTTATGTAAGATTGAGAATAGAGGGAAAGCATTTTTTATATCAATTATGTTTAAACCTTTCAAGAAGGTTATTTAGCTAGCTTAGTGTTTAACTGAACTTTTTTTAAACAAGGCCAAGGTCTAATGCTGTTTTGAGATTCTGAATTAAATGAAAACTCTTATTTCAGAAATGCATTTAAATGCTTTTTTTTTCTTGTGACAGTTATGCCAATTAGAGCTTGGATTCCATATGTCCCTGAGTTATTTTTATCATAAAGCCACAAATGTATTATAAGGCAAATTGTAATATATATAATCCTAAACTCATGACCACGTCTCAGTTTATTTTTTTCTTGGAGTGAAAAGTACTGAAATTCAGTGTGACATTAAAATGAAAATTTTCCTATTTATTTGAATATAAAAATCACTTACCAGTGAATCATATACTATTTTAAAATACTTTCTTTGGATGTTTGTAATTCTTTACTGGTTGTGAATTCGAGAAGCTGGGAATACGTATGGTGTACAGTGAAGTCTGAATTTTCCCATCCTCCTGTGCATCGTAAGCATGTTTGTAATATTTTAAAAAATACATTTACTGATGCTACAGGAATTTCAAGCCTGTGGTGAATGTTAGTATTTATTGTAGGGAGGGTGGATTTGTGGTTTCATTCAATTCAGTTATTGCTTATTATACTCCAGTGGAATCCTTTCCTCACATACTCCTGCGGATGTCTGGGCCTGGAAATGTTTTTTTTAAAAACACTTTTATTATGTACAATAAAATATTTCATTAGCTTGAATTGTATAGATTTTAAAAATTCTCTCAGTGAAATCATGTTGTTTAATTTCTTTTTAAAAAATCACAGTTGGGCTTTGAAAGCATTGAGAATATAAACATACATAAAATTATGACACTTTTGGTTAGATCGTTTTTTCTAGCTTTAAAATACAAGTTTTCTCATATTGAGGTTCCAGAAGAAAATGAATTAATAGTGTTAATTAACTATTCCCTTTTTTAAAACACATTTTCAAAAGTCTAATAATGATTCTGAACTAAGCATAGGTAAATCTTTAATTAATTAGCTTAATTACGTCAACTGGCTTATCATGGGTTTGTCATGCACTGAAGGTTAATTATTTTGACTCTGTTTTATGGCCTAGAATGCTATGTTAAAAATATATATGTAATTTTTTCTGAGATGATGTGCATGTAAAAGGTAATATTTATCAAAATAGAGTGCAGTCTGAAGTAATAGTTGTGTAATAGACTTAGTCTTTCATAGTCTAAAATGTGCATTTTATTAAAGTAGAAAAAGACTAGAAACACAGTGTCCTAAAACTCAGGGTTGTCTTTTTAGCAGGAGTCATAACTGAGTGACTGAACTAAACTGAATGTTTGCTTTGTTGAATAGGCCAAAGTGTGAAGGTAAAGGCAAAACTAGAACAATTATGCAGTAATTTGGTGGACAGAGAAAGCTGGCTTGGCCTAAGGTGGTAGCTGTAGGCTGTAGAGGTAGTGATTTCTGGATATATGTTAAAGATAAAAAGCATTTGGATTTGCCAGGATTGGTTGTAGAATGTGAGATAAAGGGAGATGGCAAGGATATTCGGGGTTTGAGAAACTACAGAAGATTCAGGGCCAGAGAGGGCTAGGAAAGTACCTTGTAGCAGTTAGATACTGGAGATAGTTCAGTTCAGTCACTCACTTGTGTCCGACTCTTTGTGACCCCATGAATCGCAGCACGCCAGGCCTCCCTGTCCATCACCAACTCCCGGAGTTCACTCAGACTCATGTCCATTGAGTCCGTGATGCCATCCAGCATCTCATCCTCGGTCGTCCCCTTCTCCTCCTGCCCCAGTCCCTCCCAGCATCAGAGTCGTTTCCAATGAGTCAACTCTTCGCATGAGGTGGCCAAAATACTGGAGTTTCAGCTTTAGCATCATTCCTTCCAAAGAAATCCCAGAGTCGATCTCCTTCAGAATGGACTGGTTGGATCTCCTTGCAGTCTAAGGGACTCTGCAACACCACAGTTCAAAAACATCAATTCTTCGGTGCTCAGCCTTCTTCACATACACTGGGGATAGGAGGTAGACAAATGCTCTAGACCAGGAAAATAGAGCTGACAGACCTGGGAAACATAGTTGATAGCTAGGCAAAATGGAAGACTACTCAAGATTAGTGATAGTGAGTTTATTCACTTTCACTTTTCACTTTGATGTATTGGAGAAGAAAGTGGCAACCCACTCCAGTGTTCTTGCCTGGAGAATCCTAGGGATGGGGGAGCCTGGTGGGCTGCCGTCTCTGGGGTTGCACAGAGGCGGACACGACTGAAGCTACTTAGCAGCGCAAGTAAGGCAGTGTGTTGTCTTCGGCCATGTAAAGCAGCATGAGTGCAGGCCTGGAGTAGGTGAATTGGATTTAACAGAGGTTGCCCCAGAAGTCTTACTGACCCGATGAAGAAGGTCGGTGTTGCAGTGATAGCCTGGAAACTTCAGCTAGGTAAACAGGGAAGTACGGATGTGAGAGGAGGAGAAAGAAAGTGAAAATGTGGCACCATCGATGGACTATAAGTCTGTTTAGAAAGGACAGTCTGGAAATGTAGGAAGTGGAAGTTAGCATGATGTGCTTAAAGCTGAGAATTTGAGGAGTTACATTTAATCTGTTATGACAAATATTATCAAGTATGATCTCACCTCAGTCACTGACTGAGGTGAGATAAGAGAGGAATTCAGGAGCCATGAAGTCTGTGCTTGCTGTGGATATTACGGCCAAGAATTACAGTAGATAGGTGTTCTGACGTGAGTGCTGTTTCCTCAGACTATCTGAATGTACGTTTATAATACATTTGATAGATAACTGAGCTGTTTCCTCATTTGGGGTTTTGGAAACTAAAATGGGGACACGGGCATTCAAAAGGTATACTGGAAGTTCTGGTTCATTATAAATGTTCTTGGAAAGTGAAATTTTTAGGATAATAGTTATGGACAATTATAGATATTTATGGGCTTCCCAGGTGACTCAGCAGGTCAAGAAATTGCCACTAATGCAGGAGTTAACAGGAGAGGTAGTTTCAATCCCAGAGTGGGGAAGATCCCCTGGAGAAGGGCGTGGCAACCCAATCCTGTATTCTTGCATGAAGAATCCCATGGACAGAGAAGCCTGGTGGGCTACAGTCCGTAGCATCGCAGAGTGGGACTCAACTGAAGCAACTGGGCACTCATGCACATAGATAATTGTATAGCATTTGGGTGGCCCTTCCTGTGATTAAAATCATTTTTGCCTTTTAATTACACCAGAGGCTTGGGGATAATGCAAGATCCTTTGAAAAGAACTTCCATACTGATCATCAGTTTATATCTTTGCCAGGTATTGGTTATAAAATATAAAGACATACCTTGCCAGACACAGGAGTTTGGTAATGCATGTGTGCTCCTAAATTTCCTAAGAAGGTGTATTTCTGTTCACTTCTTAACAGATTATTTAAAAGCAGAATTGCAGTGTTCATGCTGTTCGTCAGTTGTGTTTTGGAACAGCTTAACCGAATTTAAAAAAAAATTTTTTTTAAGGCAAGGCTCTTTGTATAAGCATCTTTTTTTGACTTTCTGCATGTTTTGCAAAAGCTTTATTTTACGATTGGCTAGTAGTGCTAGCTGTTAGAGAATATGCAAAATATTCACCAATTAAAATAACCAGTTAAACTTCTAAAAGGCCTTACTGGTGTTAGAAATTGATATCGGTTCACTAGTTACCCACTCCAGTATTCTTAGGCTTCCCTTGTGGCTCAGCTGGTAAAGAATCCACCTGCAATGCAGGAGACCTGAGTTCAATCCCTGGGTTGGGAAGATGCCCTGCAGAAGGGAACAGCTGCCCACTCCAGTATTCTGGCCTGGAGAATTCCATGGAGTCTCAGAGAGTTGTACATGACTGAGCAATTTTCACTTCACTTTCAAGATTAATCATGCTGTGTTCAGAGGACTGTTCTAGGCAGCACAGTCAGGAGAATATGGGACTGTTCCTTAAAGGAGTCATGGGACTATAGCCATGTTTTCTAATTTTTTCACATCATAACCTGAATGGAAAATGGAGGTATTTTTAAGGCATTCTGGGAGAAATGGATGAGACTGCTTGCCAACTGTCCTAAGGGTTGTGGGGATCAGAATCTTTGTATACCTTGAGCCTATTTGGGAATATGTGTAAAATACTTGAAGATAGTTTACAAGATAAAACTTCAAGCCTAACTTAACCAAAGGTAGCTTTTTAAAAAAGGGATGTCAGGCCAAGGAAGTTGTCCTGGGAAGGATGAGTTGATACTACTTCAGCACAGTATTTTGGTTAAGTGTGCATGTGACTGGTGGTAGGCAGGAAATCCTCTTGTATCTCATCAAAGTATCAAAATACAGATAACAGCATTTCAGTCTCACAGTATATATATCATGGGTCAAATAGAATTACCCAGTTGAAAACGAAATCTGACTTTTTATAAAAAATACATTTCACAATACAAAATGAAGACAGCACAAGGGTAAAATTTTAAATGTGTTCTTATAAAATTGGAGTATGACTAGTAAGATAGTAAAGCATTTTTATCTCTAGTTTTGGTATAAGAAAATTGTACTAGTTTAATGTTAATATGTAGTGTTTAAAACTTCTTAGTTTTCTTTTTTTTCTTTTTGTAGTGTGACTCTGTTGGAGAGATTTTTTTTTTTTTTGGTCTCAAACTGACTAGAGAGCACAACAGCCATGTCAAACCAGCTATTCGTTCTAATAACAGATATTCACTACATGAACTTAAAACTAATTAATAGAAACCTGTTAAGGAAACAAAGTTGGTTGCTATGTTTGAGGAGATGATTTCTTCAGGAAATTTATAAAATGCTCAGCTCTTAAACCAAACAAATATTCAAGGAGTTCTCTTACTAGAAGATATCCTGGAAGCCTTACTGACTCAACAGTAAAAACCACTGCCTTCCTCAGTGGCTTCAAGTTTTATGTTGCTAATTTAGCCAGATCTGAACCCTGAAGGCAATGGCATCCCACTCCAGTACTCTTGCCTGGAAACTCCCATGGACAGAGGAGCCTGGTAGGCTGCAGTCCATGGGGTCGCTGAGTCAGACACGACTGAGCGACTTCACTTTCACTCTTCACTTTTCACTTTCATGTACTGGAGAAGGAAATGGCAACCCACTCCAGTGTTCTTGCCTGGAGAATCCCAGGGATGGCGGAGCCCAATGGGCTGCCGTCTGTGGGGTTGCACAGAGTCAGACATGACTGAAGCGACTTAGCAGCAGCAGCAGAACCCTGATGCAGATCTCTTCCACATTTCTACCTGAAAATGAGGCCTTGCCCTTTGTTTTCCCAAAGAATGTTGAAGAGAAATACGAAGGAACTGCAGATCTCTTAGAGATGGTTGACACTGACTTTAGTTCTTTTGGAATGTGCAAGAAAATAAATCAATGTTCAGGACACAAAGTATCTCAAATGAGGAAAATGCAAAATTAAGAGGAAAAGAAAAAAATCGGGCTTTTGTGCACCAGTTTCCCCTTTGAGGGCCCTTTATGAAGGAGAAAGAAAAAATGACTTGCTTATCAAAATCTTAGACCAGTCTAAATATCCAGTAACAGAGAATGATTATAGATACTGTGGATTGTTAACACTGAGATAGCATACAGCTTTTAAAAACTTACTAGCTGGAACTTCATATGCAACAAAATTATAAATACTGAGAGAAAAAAACAAGTTACAAAAGGTAAGTACAGATTTGAGTGTAAATTGAAAACCTCTAACCATATATGTGTGTATGTGTTGTTTTATGTTTACAGTAAAAAGCTAAATCAGGATAGTATATGTGTGGAGAGGAACATAGGAGAATGGAGTTGGGAAACAGTATAGAGAGGTTGAGTTACCTGTAAGATTTGTTTCCGAAAATGGAGTGATAGGTATACAGGCCCTCATTACAACATTACTTGGGTTTGTTGTTTTTTGTCTGATATATTTTCTAATTTAAAATACTACACAACTTACATTGACACATTTGAAACTTTAGGAAATAACTCAGTTTGAAGGTAAAGAAATGGCAAAGGTCATAACCATAGAATCAACTGTATAGGAAGTTTACTAATACCTCTTTTAAAAGTCATTGAATCCATATTGTTGTATAGTGAATTTTACCAAGCTTTCCATATTCAGATTATTTCTGCATTTTAGAAGCAGATGGACTTCTATTTTATGAGCCTGGCATACCCTTAAATAAAAAAGCACCAGAAAACATTGATGAAAATTCCTTGTTTCCCTGTAAAATAAAAATTCTTTGACACAATGATAAAAGCATACTACATTATGACCAAGTAGGACTTACCACTGGAATGCAGTGTTTCTTGATAGCACATTTAGTAATGTAGCTCACTACATTAGCATATTAAAGGAGATGACACACATAATTCTTTCAATAAAACAAAAATCTTTAAACCCAGTCCTGATTTTAAATACAGCATGTCAAATCATTGAGGTAAAGATGAATTGTATTGAACAATGGATGGAAAGCTGAAAAAAAAAAGTTGAATTATATCCATCCACACTCCAACAAGTTATACCAAGTTAAAACTGGGTCAAAGATTTATTGGTATAAATTGTCATTAAAGTTCTTGGATAAATCATGGTAACCAATTTCTAACTAAGAATAATAGAGTATTAGAAAACAGATAAAACCTTCAAAATCCACATAAAATCAATTGATTTTATTAAAATATTTTTCTGTAAACTTGAAATGTTCTAAGCAAAGTCAAAAGACAAACTACTCACAGGAGAAACAATATCTGCAATTTATTTGACAGATGGTTACTTTTCCTAATGTCTAATGAGTATCTGCAACACAGTAATTAAAAAGAGCCCAGTAGAATTGAAACCATTTACCTCAGATTGTGACTCTCAACCCACATGGCTGGGACTTGAACCCAGCCAAAACCCAGTTTTGGACTTAGACCCATGTGGCTGGGATTCAAACCCAGGTAAAACCCTGCTTGGATCTTGAATCCACGTGGCTAGGACTCAAACCCAGCCAAAACCTACAGTACCTGGTTTCAGGACCTAATGAAGCGCATGTTCTTGATGTCTCATCACAGAAAGAATTCAATGAGAGACAAAGTAATAGGAAAAAGTTGGCTTAAAGCTCAACATTCAGAAAAACGAAGATCATGGCATCCAGTCCCATCACTTCATGGGAAATAGATGGGGAAACAGTGTCAGACTTTGTTTTTTGGGGCTCCAAAATCACTGCAGATGGTGACTGCAGCCATGAAATTAAAAGACGCTTACTCCTTGGAAGAAGGTTATTACCAACCTAGATGGCATATTCAAAAGCAGAGACATTACTTTGCCGACTAAGGTCCATCTAGTCAAGGCTATGGTTTTCCCTGTGGTCACATATGGATATGAGAGTTGGACTGTGAAGAAGGCTGAGCGCCGAAGACTTGATGCTTATGAACTGTGGTGTTGGAGAAGACTCTTGAGAGTCCCTTGGACTGCAAGGAGATCCAACCAGTCCATTCTGAAGGAGATCAACCCTGGGATTTCTTTGGAAGGAATGATGCTAAAGCTGAAACTCCAGTACTTTGGCCACCTTATGCAAAGAATTGACTCACTGGAAAATACTCTGATGCTGGAAGGGATTGGGGGCAAGAGGAGAAGGGGACGACAGAGGGTGAGATGGCTGGATGGCATCACTGACTTGATGGACGCAAGTCAGTGAACTCTGGGAGTTGGTGATGGACAGGGAGGCCTGGCATGCTGTGATTGATGGGGTCACAAAGAGACACAACTGAGCAACTGAACTGAAAAAGTGGATATATTCAGATACTAGGAGAAACACTCCACAGAGTGTGGGCTCTTGCAGAGGGTGAATGTGGTGGTGGTAAAATGTAGCATAGTTAGTTTTATAGGCTGGGTAATTTCATATGCTTATGAGTTGGAGGACTTTTCCAGCTATTTTGGGAACGGGGCAGAGATTTCCTGGTTTGGGGCTACTGCCCACTCCTTGGTCTTAACAGTGCCTTGGAACTGTCATGGCCCCTTTGGGTGTGTCATCTCACTTGCTAATTCAGGATCAAAATCTGCCACCTTGGTCCCATTTGATTCTAGTCAGTTTCTGTTGTGTCCTTGGACTATATGATTCTTTCAAAAGTTGTGCCTTGTCCCTTTCCCTCCTGTTACAGAATGTTGAAAAGCAGATCCTCTGAAGTCTGAGTCCCTGACAGAGAGCCTTAGCATTCTTGGTCGGCTTAATTGGAATTTACTGAGAAAGATGGTAGCTTCTTTAAGCCATTGCTTTTTGAGACATTTAAAAAAGCCACTTCTGCTTCTGATTGTACACAGAATTTGTTACCAGAAGTGGGATCCTAAAGCATGGCATTGGTTAGAGGCAGCATACATCAACAGGGTTCTACTGAAGTTTGAATACAGTGCAGTGTGCACACTGTACCATGTCCTGCATTCATCACCTCTGCCTGCTGTCACCAAGTGCCAGTGACATCATCTAATCTTAGTCAAAAACAGCTCCCTAGAAGAAGGACTATTGTTCCACTGGCTAGGGAGATTCCATAAGGCATAGATATTGCAGACTGGAAAGCTGATGACCCTTGTTGAGTTCAGTCACTCAGTCGTGTCCAGTTCTTTGCGACCCCATGGATCGCAGCACGCCAGGCCTCCCTGTCCATCACCAACTCCCGGAGTTCACTCAGATTCACGTCCATCGAGTCAGTGATGCCATCCAGTCATCTCATCCTCTTGTCGTCCCCTTCTCCTGCCCCCAGTCCCTCCCAGCATCAAAGTCTTTTCCAATGAGTCAACTCTTCACATAAGGTGGCCAAAGTACTGGAGCTTCAGCTTTAGCATAATGACCCAAAAATGTTGCCAAGTCCACTGAATCTGATTGTCAGGATCATTCATTCTTTCACTTGTCATTTACAGATTGCAGTCCAAAGTGATGACATCAACCAGATAAGGTTGAAGGCAGATAAAAAAATAAGGTTTTCTGAGCTGGACTGTGAAGAAGGGTGAGCGCTGGAGAATTGATGCTTTTGAACTGTGCTGTTGGAGAAGACGCTTGAGAGTCCCTTGGACTGCAAGGAGATCCAACCAGTCCATTCTGAAGGAGATCAGCCCTGGGATTTCTTTGGAAGGAATGATGCTAAAGCTGAAACTCCAGTACTCTGGCCACCTCATGCGAAGAGCTGGCTCATTGGAAAAGACTCTGATGCTGGGAGGGACTGGGGGCAGGAGGAGAAGGGGACGACCGAGGATGAGATGGCTGGATGGCATCACTGACTCGATGGACATGAGTCTGAGTGAACTCCGGGAGTTGGTGATGGATAGGGAGGCCTGGCGTGCTGTGATTCATGGGGTCGCAAAGAGCTGGACATGACTGAGTGACTGAACTGAACTGATTGCCTTCTGCCCAAGCTTGTTGTTTTAGAAGGTGTTTAATTTTCTATTGCTGTGTAACAAATTATCACAAAGTTAGCATCTAAAATAACAATACAAGTTCATTATCTCAGTTTCCATGGGTCAGGAGTCCAGGTACCTGTTAGCTGGCTCCTCTCTGCAAGGGTCCCCCCTGGCTAAACTCAAGATGATGTCTGGGGCAGCACTCTCACCCAAAACCTATGGTGTTCTAAGCTCATGTGGTTGGCAGGAACTGAACTGAACGGAGGAATGAAGTAATTTATTCAAGCCAGAGTACTTTGAGCAGCTTTGAGGAGATAACCCACGTCCAAGGGCAAAGGAGAAGCCCCAGCAAGACAGTAGGAGTGGCAAAATTGCATTTAGAATCAAACCCCAAACCCACTAGAGATGCTTAGAGGGCTCAAACAAACTTTGTGTACACCAGGAACCAGAGACAGTGATGCCATCCAGCCATCTCATCCTCGGTCGTCCCCTTCTCCTCCTGCCCCCAGTCCCTCCCAGCATCAAAGTCTTTTCCAATGAGTCAACTCTTCACATAAGGTGGCCAAAGTACTGGAGCTTCAGCTTTAGCATAATGACCCAAAAATGTTGCCAAGTCCACTGAATCTGATTGTCAGGATCATTCATTCTTTCACTTGTCATTTACAGATTGCAGTCCAAAGTGATGACATCAACCAGATAAGGTTGAAGGCAGATAAAAAAATAAGGTTTTCTGAGCTGGACTGTGAAGAAGGGTGAGCGCTGGAGAATTGATGCTTTTGAACTGTGCTGTTGGAGAAGACGCTTGAGAGTCCCTTGGACTGCAAGGAGATCCAACCAGTCCATTCTGAAGGAGATCAGCCCTGGGATTTCTTTGGAAGGAATGATGCTAAA
This sequence comes from Madoqua kirkii, assembly GCA_006408675.1. Lineage (NCBI taxonomy): Eukaryota > Metazoa > Chordata > Mammalia > Artiodactyla > Bovidae > Madoqua > Madoqua kirkii. The sequence goes on from SJYC01109415.1 coordinate 11,014, forward strand.
GCTGAAACTCCAGTACTCTGGCCACCTCATGCGAAGAGCTGGCTCATTGGAAAAGACTCTGATGCTGGGAGGGACTGGGGGCAGGAGGAGAAGGGGACGACCGAGGATGAGATGGCTGGATGGCATCACTGACTCGATGGACATGAGTCTGAGTGAACTCCGGGAGTTGGTGATGGATAGGGAGGCCTGGCGTGCTGTGATTCATGGGGTCGCAAAGAGCTGGACATGACTGAGTGACTGAACTGAACTGATTGCCTTCTGCCCAAGCTTGTTGTTTTAGAAGGTGTTTAATTTTCTATTGCTGTGTAACAAATTATCACAAAGTTAGCATCTAAAATAACAATACAAGTTCATTATCTCAGTTTCCATGGGTCAGGAGTCCAGGTACCTGTTAGCTGGCTCCTCTCTGCAAGGGTCCCCCCTGGCTAAACTCAAGATGATGTCTGGGGCAGCACTCTCACCCAAAACCTATGGTGTTCTAAGCTCATGTGGTTGGCAGGAACTGAACTGAACGGAGGAATGAAGTAATTTATTCAAGCCAGAGTACTTTGAGCAGCTTTGAGGAGATAACCCACGTCCAAGGGCAAAGGAGAAGCCCCAGCAAGACAGTAGGAGTGGCAAAATTGCATTTAGAATCAAACCCCAAACCCACTAGAGATGCTTAGAGGGCTCAAACAAACTTTGTGTACACCAGGAACCAGAGACTCCACAGAGACTGAGACAGAACTGTGTTTGAGTGTCTCCTGTGGTGGTATGTGTCAGCAGTGGACTGCCGCAGGGGCAGGGGCTCTGGGTGCAGCAGACCTGGGTATGGCATAAACCCTCTTGGAGGAGGTTGCCATTAACCCCACCGTAGAGCCGCCAGAACTTACACAGGACTGGGAAACAGAATCTTGAAGGTCACAACAAAACCTTGTGCACACCAGGACACATGAGAAAGCGGTGACCCCACAAGAGACTGAGCCAGACTTTCCCGTGAGTATCCGGAGTCTCCAGTGGAGGTGTGGGTTGGCAGTGGCCAGCTGCAGGGTTGGGGGCACTGACTGTAGTAGTGCATGCATGGGACCTTTTGAAGGAGGTCACCGTTAGCTTCATTACCTCCAGCATAGATTGGCCCCTGGGTAAATAATAGGGAACACAGCCCCACCCATCAACAGAAAGATGGATTACAGATTTACTGAGCATGGCCCCACCCATCAGAACAAGACCCAGTTTCTCCCTCAGCCAGTCTCTCCCATCAGGAATCTTTCATAAGCAGACAGACTGAAAACCACACAGAAAACTAACCAATCTGATCACATGGACCACAACCTTGTCTAACTCAGTGAAACTATGAGCCATGACATGTAGGAACACCCAAGATGGCAGATCATGGGGGAGAGTTCTGATAAAACATGGTCCACTGGAGATAGGAATAGCAAACCACTTCAGCATTCTTGCCTTGAGAACCCCATGAACAATATGAAAAGCAAAAAGGACACTGAAAGATGAACTCCCCAGGTTAGGAGATGCCCAATATGCTATTGGAGATCAGAGGAGAAATAATTCCAGAAAGACTGAAGAGACGGATTCAAAGCAAAAACACCTAGTTGTAGATGTGACTGGTGATGGAAGTAAAGTCTAATGCTATAAAGAGCAATATTGCATAGGAACCTGGAATGTTAGGTCCATGAATCAAGGCAAATTAGAAGTGGTCAACAGGAGATGGCAAGAGTGAACGTTGACATTTTAGGAATCAGTGACCTAAAATGGACTGGAATGGGTGAATTTAACTCGAATGACCATTATACCTACTACTGTGGGCAAAAATCCCTTAGAAGAAATGGCATAACCATCATAGTCAACAAGAGTCTGAAATACAGTACTTGGATGCAATCTCAAAAATGACAGCATGATCTCTCTTTGTTTCCAAGGCAAACCGTTCAATATCACAGTAATCCAACTCTGTTCCACAACCAGTAATGCTAAAGAAGCTGAAGTTGAATGGATCTATGAAGACCTACAAGACCTTCTAGAACTAACACCCCCAAAAGATGTCCTTTTCATTATAGGGGACTGGAATGCAAAAGTAAGAAGTCAAGAAATACCTGGAGTACAGGCAAATTTGAGCTTGGAGTACAGAATGAAGCAGGGCAAAGACTAATAGAGTTTTGCCAAGAAAGTGCACTGGTCATAGCAAACACCCTCTTCCAACAACAGAAGAAAAGGCTCTACACATGGACATTACCAGATGGTCAACACCCAAATCAAATTCATTATATTCTTTGCAGCCCAAGATGAAGAAGTCCCAAAAACAAGACTGGGAGCTGCTGTGGCACAGATCATGAACTCTTTATTGCCAAATTCAGACTTAAATTGAAGAAAATAGGGAAATCCACCAGACTGTTCAGGTATGACCTAAAACAAATCCCTTAGGATTATACAGTGGAAGTGAGAAATAGATTCAAGGGATTAGATCTAATAGAGTGCCTGAAAAACTATGGAAGGAGGTTTGTGACATTGTACAGGAGGCAGCAATCAAGACCATCCCCAAGAAAAAGAAATGCAAAAAGGTAAAATGTTGTCTGAGGAGGCCTTACGAATAGTTGTGAGAAGAGAAATGAAAGGCAAAGGGGAAAAGGAAAGATATACCCATTTGAATGCAGAATTCCAAAGAATAGTAAGGAGAGATAAGAAAGCCTTCCTCGGCGGTCAATGCAAAGAAATAAAAGAAACAATAGAATGGAAAAGACTAGAGATCTCTTCAAGAAAATTAGAGATACCAAGGGAACATTTCATGCAAAAATGGGCACATAAAGGACAGAAATATTATGGACCTAACAGAAGCAGATGTTAGGAAGAGATGGCAAGAATACATGGAAGAACTATACAAGACAGATCTTCATGACCCAGATAATCACGATGGTGTGATCACTCCCCTAGAGCCAGACATCCTGGAATGTAAAGGCAAGTAGGCCTTAGGAATCATCACTATGAACAAAGCCAGTGGAGACGATGGAATTACAGTTGAGCTAGTTCAAATCCTAAAAGATGATGCTGTGAAAGTGCTACACTCAATATGCCAGCAAATTTGGAAAACTCAGCAGTGGACACAGGACTGGAAAAGGTCAGTTTTCATTCCAGTCCCCAAGAAAAGCAATGCCAAAGAGCGCTCAAACTACTGGGCAATTGCACTTATCTCACATGCTAGCAAAGTAATGCTCGAAATTCCCCAAGGTAGGCTTCCACAGTACGTGAACTGTGAACTTCCAGATGTTCAAGCTGGATTTAGAAAAGACAGAGGAACCAGAGATCAAATTGCCAACATCCGCTGGATCATGGGAAAAGCAAGAGAGTTCCAGAAAAACATTTACTTCTGCTTTATTGACTATGCCAAAGCCTTTAATTGTGTGGATAACAACAAACTGGAAAATTCTTCAATAGATGGGAATAGCAGACCACCTGACCTGCCTCCTGAGAAACCTGTATGCAGGTCAAGAAGCAACAGTAGAACTGGACATGGAACAACAGACTAGTTCCAAATTGGGAAAGGAGTATGTCCAGGCTGTATATTGTCACCCTGCTTATTTAACTTATATGCAGAGTACATCATGAGAAACGCTGAGCTGGATGAAGTACAAGCTGGGATCAAGATTGCTGGGAGAAATATCAATAACCTCAGAAATGTAGATGACACCACCCTTGTGGCAGAAAACGAAGAAGAACTAAAGAGCCTCTTGATGAAAGTGGCTCTTTAGGAGAGTGAAAAAGCTGGCTTAAAGCTCAGCATTCAGAAAACCAAGATCCTGACACCTGGTCCCCTCACTTCATGGCAAATAGATAGGGAAATAAAGGAAACAGTGACAGACTTGAGTTTTTTGGGCTCCAAAATCACTGCAGATGGTGATTGCAGCCATGAAATTAAAAGATGCTTGCTCCTTGGAAGAAAAGCTATGATCAACCTAGACAGCATATTAAAAAGCAGGGACATTACTTTGCCAGCAAAGATCAGTCTAGTCAAAGCTATGATTTTTCCAGTAGTCATGTATGGATGTGAAAATTGGACTATAAAGAAAGCTGAGCCCTAAGGAATTGATGCTTTTGAACTGTGGTGTTAGAGAAGACTCTTGAGAGCCCCTTGGACTTCAAGGAGATCCAAACAGTCCATGCTAAAGGAGATCAGTCCTGGGTGTTCATTGGAAGGACTGATGCTAAAGCTGAAACTCCAATACTTTGGCCACCTGATGCTAGAACTGACTCATTGGAAAAGACCCTGACACTAGGAAAGACTGAAGGCAGAAGGAGCATGGGACGACAGAGGATGAGATTGTTGGACAGCATCATCAACTCACTGGACATGAGTTTGAGTGAACTCTGGGAGTTGGTGATGCACAGGGAGGCCTGGCATGCTGCGGTCCATGGCATCACAAAGAGTTGGACACAACTGAGCGACTGAACTGAACAGAGTACTTTGAGAAAGGGAAGCTTCAATAATTATATTGATAACAGATGTAAACAGGTACTGTTCTAGGCAAACTGCTGTATTTGTGGTTTGAAAGTGATGCAGCCTTAAGTTGTAGCCAGGAAGGACAATGAAGAACATTCTTGGGAAGAATGGGCAAGGACATCTTCCCAAAGAGCACAATTTCTACAGCCAGCATAGGGTTGAAGTTCCCACAGAGTGGTATCTGATTTGCAGTGACAATAAGTGATTGCCGTTTTGTTCCATATTTGAATTGTGATGATTCAGTTCTGGTACATCCATTTTTACAGTGGGAGTGTTTGGGCAGATAACATCTTTACGGTTTGCTGGACAGTGAGGAGATACATTTGTTTTTGATAAGGAGAACTGTAGACCCAGATGTCTTGGACTTTTACCTCACTGCAGTAATGGGATGGTAATTTGGGGAGTCTCCCTTGGGGAGCGGTGAATATACTACTCTGTGGTAAAAAGTGTGTGTTTGCATAGGTTGAAGGGATAATCTGTGGCAGAAAAAGCGAGTTAGTCCCTAATCGTTTCAGTGGCTCAGCTGCTCTTGCAAGATCAAGACTACTTTTCTCAGCTTTCTTAGCACTGTGTGCCTAAGTGCTGGCTACCTGGAAAAACAAGTGTTACTTTGTGCAGGGTAACTTTGGGGAACGTCCCTAGCGGTCTATGTGCACCTATGTGCACCCTAGCACCTATGTGCTCCCTGCTTGTTTCCCTCTTCCTGTTGCCTGAAACTTCACTGCTTCCATTTTGGGCCATCAGGTTCGAAATGGATCCAGGCACACATGGACCAGATTTGCTTGAAAGGGAAAACACTTTGGGTTTTCTGAGCTTAACGTCTGAGTGGGTGTTAGGGAAATTTTCACCGGGAGTAGTTATGCTCGTAGTTCCACAGGGAAACCAGTAGGTGTCACTGTTCTCATTTCAGGCAAAGGAAAGCTATTGACAGAGAAATTAGGCCACCATGTGCTTTGACCACGTGGAGCCAGGGACTTGTCATGAGTTGGCTGTTACTCAGCGGAAGGACACCGCTTGTTCTAGGAAAGAAATATTCAGTTAGCATCTGAGGCAAGGACACTTATGACGTGGAAATGTTTAGCAATAAATTCGAGTTTTGCCCACTAATGCTTCAAGGCAGAGTACAGCCTTTCCTACTGTTTTTTAAGTCAAGGACTGCTTTGAAAATGAAGGAAACTAAGATACTTTTCTCAGAAACGTGCATGTGTGTCTGCACATGCACACTTCTTTCTCTCTCTCTTGGCTCACTTTCAGCATGCGTATACACTTCATACTATACAGTCTAAGGGAGTTCATAGTCCTAGTAATCTAGTCCTGATTTGAGTACTATTCCAACATATTTTATAGGAAAAGTATTTTGTAAAACTCCACTATTAGAGTGAAATTATTATTTGGGGGGGATTCAATTGTTTTTAGTATATTTAAATTAAAATTATTTTAAATCATCATTCATTCATTTAACAAAATTTTCTTCAGCTCCTTCTTGTGCCCAACACTGTTTAGGTATTTGCCAGTGTGGCAGTCAATTAAACAGCAAAGTCCTTACTAGCGGAGAGATGGGCACTAAGCGAGTAAATAAGAAAACACCAGTTAGTGATAAGTATGTAAAGAAAACAAAACGTGTCTTAGTAAGTTCACTTCTACTCCCAGTATCATCACCCTCATACAAACCATCTAGACTGTGGAAGCTGTCTATGGGTTTTTGCTTCTCTTATTGATCCTCTTCACTTTTGTAGCAAATACTTCTGGGTACTTACTCAGTTGCCTTTCTCTTTCCCCCTTTTCCTTCTCCTCTCCCTCTATATCCTCTTTTCTTTCTGCCTGCCTCCGTTCTTTCCTTATTTTTTCCCTCCCCTCCAGCCGCCTTGTTTTTTTAAATTAATAGACCTCAGAGTATGTTGAGGGTGGCAATATGCCTTGTTAACATATGTATTTGCCTAGCTTCCTTTGCAGTCAAGGATGGACAAGTGATGAGAGGTGAACAGAAGTAGCTGGATAGGGCTTCAAAATGTTCTTTAAAGGAAACGGCTCTTCTGATCCCCTCTCTTTGGCCTTTTGTCCTCTGCCCTTCTCCCTGAAATGTGGACCTGTTTCCTGGAGATGCTGCCGCTGTACTACACTCAGTACTGGAAATACAGCAGACCTGCAGAAGGACCAGGACTTTGATGACTTCCTGGAGCAGCTTCATAAGCCCTAGACTCTGAACTTCGTGCTGTGTGAGAAAAAGAATCCCCCTGTTTGGCTAAACCACTTTGCTAGAGTGTCTGTTATATCAGCTGAACAGTCTTAATGGGAACAAGCCTAAATCCCTAGTTCCTAGCATGGGACCACTATAGAGGCTTCTCAGCAGTCATTTGTAGAATGAATGAGTCAAATGCACGTGCAGCACTAAAACCTCACGCAGTGGAGAGCTGTAAGGTAGTAACAGGATGACGCCAGTCTGCAGGCCCCTTCATATCCTTGTGAACAGCTCTCCTGAGGCCGCATCAGCACAGTGTGGACACTGCCCCAGGACACGCAGTAGGGGGCACTGTCCAGATCACCCCACAGGAACATAAATCAGCTTTTCATGAATATCATATAAATGAACAGACTTCATTTAAAAGCTCTTGCAAAGTTCTTTAAAAACTCACAGATCTCCAAGAATATTCCAGTCTGAGAGCAAAAGTCCAAGAGGACACTATGGCCCTGAGATTCAGTCACAAAGAAGAGGTTACATAACCCATGAAGGGTGGGTGCCCCTTATAGCATATTTTATTGGTAGCCACGATCAGTGATCAATGCAAATAAATAGAGGAAACAATAGAATAGAAAGGACTAGTGATCTCTTCAAGAAAATTAAAGATACCAAGGGAATATTTCATGCAAAGATGGGCTCAATAAAGGACAGAAATTATATGGACCTAACAGAAGCAGAAGATGTTAAGAAGAGGTGGCAAAAATACACGGAAGAACTGTACAAAAAAGATTGTCATGACCCAGATAATCATGATGGTGTAATCACTCCCCTAGAGCCAGACATCCTGGTATGCAAAGTCAAGTGGGCATTAGGAATCATCACTATGAACAAAGCCAGTGGAACTGATGGAATTCCAGTTGAGCTAGTTCAAATCCTAAAAGATGATGCTGTGAAAGTGCTACACTCAATATGCCAGCAAATTTGGAAAACTCAGCAGTGGACACAGGACTGGAAAAGGTCAGTTTTCATTCTATCCCCAAGAAAGGCAATGGCCAAGGATGCTCAAACTACCGCACAATTGCACTAATCTCACATGCTAGTAAAGTAATGCTCAAAAATCTCCAAGGTAGGCTTCAACAGTACGTGAACCATGGACTTCCAGATGTTCAAGCTGGATTTAGAAAAGACAGAGGAACCAGAGATCAAATTGCCAACATCCACTGGATCATCGAAAAAACAAGAGAGTTCCAGAAAAAACATCTGCTTTATTGACTGTGCCAAAGCCTTTGACTGTGTGGATCAAAACAAACTGTGGAAAATTCTTCAAGAGATGGGAATAGCAGACCACCCGACCCGCCTCCTAAAAAACCTGTATGCAGGTCAAGAAGCAACAGTAGAACTGGACATGGAACAACAGACTGGTTCCAAATTGGGAAAGGAGTCCGTCAAGGCTGTATATTGTCACCCTGCTTATTTAACTTATATGCAGAGTACATCATGAGAAATGCTGAGCTGGATGAAGCACAAGCTGGAATCAAGATTGCCGGGAGAAATATCAATAATCTTAGAAATGCAGATGACACCACCTTATAGCAGAAAGTGAAGAAGAACTGAACTGATTGGTAGCCATGAGCATGATTTGCTATCTTCTAGTTTTGTGATTTCAAGAGACAAAAGAAAGAAATAAAGCATGCCCATTTGTGCCTGCCCTTACTAAATGTCTTCAGTTCAGTTCAGTTCAGTCACTCAGCCATGTCCGACTCTTTGCGACCCCATGAACCGCAGCGCATCAGGCCTCCCTGTCCATCACCAACTCCCAGAGTTCACCCAAACCCATGTCCATTGAGTCGATGATGCCATGCAACCATCTCATCCTCTGTTTTCCCCTTCTCCTCCTGCCCTCAATCTCTCCCAGCATCAGGGTCTTTTCAAATGAGTCACCTCTTGGCATCAGAGGCCAAAGTATTGGGGTTTCAGCTTCAGCATCAGTGCTTCTAATGAATATTCAAGACTGATTTCCTTTAGGATGGACTGGTTGGATCTCTTTGCAGTCCAAGGGACTCTCAAGAGTCTTCTGCAACACCACAGTTCAGAAGCATCAATTCTTTAGTGCTTAGCTTTCTTTATAATCCCACTCTCACATCCATATATGACCACAGGAAAAACCATAGCCTTGACTAGACAGACCTTTGTTGGGAAAGTAATATCTTTGCTTTTTAATATACTATCTAAGTTGGTCATAACTTTCCTTCCAAGGAGTAAGAGTTTAAATGTCTTAGCAACTTGGAATTTTGAAGTCAGCACAGTGTAGTGCACAGGATAGAACTATACTCTTCTTTCAGTCATAGATACCTGACAGTTAGCACAGTCCATTTATTCACTCATAAAGCCCTATTCATCTGCAGTAAAACATAAAGCTATTTTTGAATTCTAAATATAGACCTGCAAGTATACAATTTATTTTTATTAGATACTCTTTAAAAGCAATTCTTTCCACCTCCTCAGGGTACCTATGAATATTTGCAAGAAACAGTACTCAAGTCACTCAGCAAGGTAAATCATTACCTTATGGAATTAAGCCAAAGAAAATTATTAAGGTATATGGAAAGAGATTATTGTCTCTTTCCTCCCACTCCTACAGGATGTAAGTTCTAGGATGCAAGCTCCAAAAGGGCAGAGATCTTTGTTTTGTTCACCAATGTAGCCCACGCACCTACAACACTGACCAGCATTCGATGATCCCTTCATGATGAATGAACGAACAAACTGGGCAGAAGGCAGCATAACTGCATACTGTGGAGATATAGTCTATAGGGGACTGTTGTTTGAAATGCAATAGACTGTTTCATCCACAGAACTGAATATATCCTATGATAACATACACAATATGCAGAATTATTCCTGGAAACATTTTCATAGAACTGCACGTATTGTATAGCTCAGTTTCACACTATCCTTATCCCTTTGCTGAATTGCCCCTGTATATCTACCTATATGCCCTTTCTACAAGTCCACTCAAATCTTCAGGGCTGATCCAAAGGCTACTCCCTCCAAAAGAGCCTGCAAACTAATCTCTCTCCTTTTTTGAATTCTTATAGCATTTGATTTGTACTTGTCTTAAAAGATTCATCATATTATAATTATTTTGGGAAGATTTTAATGAACTATGACTCTATTTACCATCAGACCTGAAGCAACAACAACAAAAGGGAGAAAACATGTGAAACAACAATTTTCAAGATCTAAGAACTCAAGACAGTAATGGACAGTGATCCCTCAATGGTTGAAAAACAAATGGCCAGTTTGTGGCCTTCAGAAAGTTCCAAGGTCTCAGTGCATGGACGGGAGACCAGTACAGAGCCTGGCAGACCTCCTGAATTGAGGTGACACTGCTGAGAGTTTGGGGAGGCCAGGATAGTGAAATGTCACAGGGAAGAGTGCTAGCTAGGAAAGAACTACACAAAAAGAAAACGCTGGAGATCTGCAGAGGGGTCCCTGCAAAATATTTAGTCGAGTACTGTTCAATGCATGTGTGGGGAGCAGAGCACCCTCAACTAAGCATTAGAGAAACCAGCTCCCAGTGCTGACATGAGACTAGGATACTGCCTATTCCCCTCAGCCAAACTGGAGGCCCTCATAATTTACAGAACACTGGCTAGACTGCTCTCCAGAGTCCTTCTTCAGTACTGGGAAATAACTAGCTCTCAACTAAGCACAGCCCTGGTCCCATTGAACAAATGTTAGAATCGAGACTCTAAAGGGTCAGGTTGTTTTTAAATAGCTTAACTGTATCCCAGAACAAACCTTAAGAACACAGTAAAAATAGTTCACAATGTCTGGCATCCAGTGAAAACTTATGAGGCATGCCAAGAAGCAGGAAAAATGACCCATAATGAGGATTAAAATAAATCATTAAAACACCAGAGACTGACTCATGTTAGACGAGCAGACAAGTACTTTAAAACAGTTGTTTTAACTACTCCAAAATTAAAGACACAGCAGATCTGATAAAGAGCGGACCCAAATTTTTAGGGATGGAAACTGTATTGTCTAGAATGAAAAATACACTGAATTTGCACTCAGTGGACTTGAAGGCATAGCAATAGAAAATATCCAAAATGGAGCTAAAGTGAGAAAAAGTAACAGAGCCTCGGTGAGCTATGGAATAACTTCAAGTGGCCAAAAGAGAGAAGAGAGGGAGAACAATAGCAATATTTGAGGAAGTAATGGCCAAACATATTCCAAATTTAATGAAAACTGTAAACCTATAGATACAAAAATCTCAATGAACCCTTAACCTAAGAAACTTGAAGAAAATGACACCAGAGCACATTGTAACCAAGTTACTTAAAACCAGTGATAAAGAGAAAATTTTAAAAGCAGCCAAAGAAAAAACAGTGTTTGGTAAAAACAAAGATAAAGATGAAATTCCATTTCTCATTAAAAGCAGTGCAGTGAGAAGTCAGTAGAGAAACATCTTTAAAATACTGAAAGAAAAGCCTATCAACCTGTGATTCTATATCCAGTGCAAACATCTTTCAGAAATGAAGAAAAAAATAATAATTTTTTTCAGATGTAAAAAGTTAAAGCAATTTATCACAAGCCAGTATGCATTACAAGAAATGTTAAAGGACTTTCTTCAGACAGAAGGAAAATGATACCAGTTGAAAATGTGTATCTATACAAAGAGATGAATAGCACTGGAGGTGGAGGGGGCTACATGGATCAACACACAAGGATTTGAGGGTTTTGTCCTATTATTTAAATCTCTCATGTAACAAACGAAGAGCCAGTCTATGTTCGATACAGGATACAGGATGCTTGGGGCTGTTGCACGGGGATGATCCAGAGAGATGATATGGGGTGGGAGGTGGGAGGGGGTTTCAGGATTGGGGGCTCATGTACACCCATGGCTGATTCATGTCAATGTATGGCAAAACCAATACAGTATTGTAAAGTAGAATAAAATAAAAATAAAATTAAAAAAAATTAATTTCTTTAAAAGATAGCTGACTAAGCAAAAATGATGTAGTGTGATGGGTTTTTCATGACAAATTTATAACAGGCATGAAGTGAAATATGTCAGTAGCATTAATACAGAAGAAAAATATGTACTATTCTAAGATTCCTATGTTTTATAAATGCCTTTGTAACAGTAATATCTTTCCTGTTCGAGTATGATCCCTTTATCTTTGGATCCTAATTATTTGTCTTTCAAGATTATGTGATATAAAATAAGCTACCACACAGTGAATTGCCCTTTGCAGACAAGATTCCTCAATTCCTGTTTGTCTTCTAGGTGAATGAATGGTAGGGAGAAGAGCTGACTACATGAAAGATGGGGGCTTTTCTCATCTGAGGAGAATTACTGGGAAGGCTATTTTCAATAAGCCCCTCTTCGAGCCAGTGAACACACTTGTTTGCTTATCTGGGTCTGCTACTTACCCTTAGGCTAAACTGCATTACCAGTGGTCCTGGCAAACCCAAAATCTAAGACCGTGGAAATAGGAAAAATAGGAGAAAGAAGCCATTAAAGAAAAAAATTAGCTAACTCATAAGGACCCATATAACAAGCTCCTCAGGAAGGAAGAGGAAACTAACATTTACCCACATCCAGAAGCCACACAGAGGAACTCACTTAATCCTACGAGTGATGCATTGTTCCAACTGGTTGGATGAAATAATGGGGATTCAGAAAAGTAAAGTACCTTGTCCAACATTACATAAAGGATAGAGATTTACCTCCTTAAATCCTTATACCTTTTAGATAAGATGAAAAACCAAAGGCAATATTTTAAAGTGGGTTTTTCTAAATTTTATTTAAAAGTCTATTATATATAATTACCTCAAATGGCTTATATATTCCTTTATAAAATAAAAGTGAAAACATAAGATATTTAGAAATTCTCGAATTTTATACATACACACTTTTTTTCAGCAACTTAATATCATGAAGAGAGTTACCATATTCAAGAAAGGCAAAATATTTTTTGAAGGCAGAAGTTCTCTTAAAAGGAAAACTCAAAGGAAATATCAGGATTAATGGAATGAAAATGATTAAATAGTAAATAGTATTACATCATATTTCTCTGTTAATTTGAAATGCTCTATGATTACTAATGACTTGAGCTTTTTAAAGGACTAATGTGGAAAAAAATCTAAATTGGCATTTGGTTCAGTTCAGTTCAGTCGTTCAGTCGTGTCTGACTTCAGCGACCCCATGGATTGCAGCATGCCAGGCCTCCCTGTCCATCACCAACTCTCGGAGTTCGCTCAGACTCATGTCCATCGAGTCGGTGATGCCATCCAGCCATCTCATCCTCCGTCGTCCCCTTCTCCTCCTACCACCAATCCCTCCCAGCATCAGAGTCTTTTCCAATGAGTCAGCTCTTTGCATGAGATGGCCAAAGTACTGGAGTTTCAGCTTTAGCATCATTCCTTCCAAAGAACACCCAGGACTGATCTCCTTTAGAATGGACTTATTAGATCTCCTTGCAGTCCAAGGGACTCTCAAGAGTCTTCTCCAACACCACAGTTTAAAAGCATCAGTTCTTCTGCGCTCAGCTGGTTAGAATAACCTAATTTATTTTGTAGCCATAAGGTGAAACCAAGGATAATAGCTCTTTTTATTCATCTTTTTTTAAAACTGAAGTATAGTTGTTTTACAATGTTGTATTAATTTCTGCTATATAGCAGAATGATCAGTTTTTTATACATACATATATGTATTCACACACACATGTGTGTGTATAAACATTATTTTTAATATTCTTTTCTATTATGGTTTATCATAGGATATTGAATATACTTTCCTGTGCTATACAGTAGCATCTTGTTGTTTAAATAGTTCTTTATTGTAAACAGATTTCACATCTTCAGACTGTTGTTCACGACTCAAAAAGGGAAAACAAGAGTCTGCAGGGTCAATGTAATGGAAGTTGGATGGTGGCTGCCCCTGCCTCCCACCAAAATATATGACCACATTAAATTCCTAGAACCTGTGGGTATTAGTTTATTTGGAAAAATAGTCTTTGCAGATATAATTAAGATAAAGATCTTGAACTACGGAGATCATCTTGGGTTAACTGAGTATATCCTAAACCCAGTAACACAGAAGCTTACAGGACAAAGGCAAAGGGGATTTAGCACAGACGAAAGAGAAGACGAGAAGAAGATAATGAGAAGATGGAGACAGAGATGGAGTTATGCTGCCACAATCCAGTAAGAGCTAATGGGAGCTGGAAAAGTCAAGAAAGGATTCTCCACTAGAGCCTTCGGAAAGAGCAGAGGCCTACTGATGCCTGATTTCAGGCTTCTGGCCACGAGAACTGTGAGAGGGCAATTCTGTGTTGGTTTAAACCCACAAAGTTTGTGGTAATTTGTTGTAGCAGCCTTAGAAAATTAATACACATAGAGTGTAGTTTAACCAGTAAAACTTGTTTCTTTGGAAGGTTGCTTCTCAGAGGGAGTTTTAATGACTCTTTCCTAGCCAGTGAATAAATGCAAACCCTTGAGAGTAAAATGTGACTTCCAAGGGATGAGGTGTCATTTTGATGATACAGAGTTAAGTACTGCCTGCAGTGCACAGTGACTTAAGTTTGCAAATTTTGGAATTTATCTAATGGACTGATGGAAAGTGTTGTTCTCTGAGCATTAAGTTATTTTCTATTATAGTTTATGAGAAATTTAGGATGGAAACAGGTTCCTCTTAACAAGTCCACAGTCATATTTCCCCAATTTTCCCTGACAATGTCTATTACATAACTGAGTAAATAAATGGAAATGAAAATCTAGTTAAGGTGAAATTTAGGGAACTATCTGACCAGTAATACTCCTTATGCCACAGATAAGATTTACTTGAATCACAGGGCAAAACTCATAATGTATGTTGTACAATCATTTTAAACCATGCTATAAAGTTAAAGCTATGGTCATTTAGGATTTCTGCAGTCAGGATGAGTGGAGTTTTTATGAACTGCTTTTGAAGAGAAACTGGGCAGCACACATCAAAGAATATGTTCTTAACTTTGACAACTGGATCCTCCTCTGCATATTTATCCCAAGAAAATAACCCTAAATTAAAAGATTAAAAGTTATAAATGCAGTGATATTCATTATGGAATTGCTCAAAATAGCAAAATATGAGTAAGTTTAGTCATGGAATGGTTTAAAGAATTTTTGTCATATGGAATATAATACAATCATTAAACATATGCTTTTGAAGACTAATAACATGGAGAAATCTTTTAATAATAATATGTAAGAGTAGTGTGCAACAATAAACTTAGAAGCTCATTAGAATAATATAAGCAGTATGCATGGAAAAACTAACTGAAGGAAATATGCTAAAAAGTTTACTAACAGAAGGTGTATAGCGTCATGATTCTTCATTATTTCTGTCTAATTTTCTTAATTTCTGAAAGTTACTGTGATTGTTCTGGTTCAGGTTGACCAAAGCCAGTTTGAGCATGTGCACTGAATTTTTTTGTTGTTGATATCAATTGCTATGAATAGTCATATGTAAGCCATAGGTCTTTCCCCCTCATTTCCTTATAGCTTCAACATCCTAGCTACCAGGCAGTATCTTAAGATGAAAGGAGAAAGTTAATTCTTCTCTTTTTTAATTGTTGGCCCAAATGTGAAACGATTTCTCTAAACCTACATATTCATGTACTAAATTTCATGTTGCTTCTACTTTATCATGATTCAGATCCCACTATAGCTGCTGAATATCTGGATTTGGAGTTTCATGTACTTCAGGTTTATCCATCTATAATTTCTTGGAATTCAGGTGTCTTGAGAACTAGACTAAAATGACAATCTTAATTTGAAGAGGAGAGAAGAGACAGATTCTTATATTTAAGTGTCTTTCCAGTGTATTTTTATTAAACCTTTGCCTATTGCTGTTATTTGTTTTCCAGTCTTAGTAAACAATAAAACAGATGAATAAAAAATTAACCAAGAGAAACAGTAAGATAAAGATTTTTGGGGGTTGACAGCTTACTTTTTTTAAAATATATACATGCTCTTAGCTATGATTTCTTTTCATTGAAAATGTATAATATACACATATATTTATTTATTCTTACTTTGTATGCTGGAATTAAACTTATCAGTATATAAAAAGGTTCCTTAAGGTGCTAGACTCCCAAGATATGCTGATGCCTGAAGATGCTGAGAAGCATCATTTTATTTTACAGCTTTGATGTCTGGTGTCTTTTAATAGCACCTGCAAGAGTAACTTTTTCAATTGACATAAATTTTGTTAACATGTAAGTGAATCAGTAGGAGAGCAGATTTTGAGAAAAGGAAAGAGAAGGGAATGAAGGTACTAGGCAGCTGAGGAAGAGAGAAGGCCTGCTAGGAGGTGTGGAAAATGAACATCCTTCTACCTCCCAGTCTGCCTGGGGTAGGCCCTGCATCTTAGCATCTTATGACTAGAAAGAAAACTCAGAGGTCATTTCACCCAGCTGTGACTGAGGGGGTTCCCAGGACATGGGACTTTCAGTTTTAAAACTGGGAAAGTCCCAGCAAACCTTGTGCAACCTCCCACCTTCTGCAAGGATCCCTTCCTACATGACAAACAAAAGCTATCATTGTTCCCACTTGACAGATGAGGCTGCTGTCAGCCAAACATGTGGTGATCTCAGTGATGGGAAGCCAGCTGACTGGTCTGTTGGAGGCTTCCTCCTCAAACAGGAGTATTTTCCCATCATTTACATGTCTTGATGTTTTCTTATATGAAAATCACATAGCACTTACATTTTTAAAGTCTAGAAAACCAACTTGAGAAGTCAAAAATCAAATAACCCCTCACTCTTCAGCTCAATATATATAATCATTTCAGTTCAATTTAGCATTCAAGGTCTGTGTTAGACTCTGGAGGGTATCTGATAAAAGAAGAAAGACTGATGAATAAGTCTATTATGAATACTTGGTTAAATGTATCTAAACACGATAGGCCAAGATAAGAGCCTCTGTTGAATAAAAGTGTAATATGTGTATATGAGAAATCCAAATGCAGATAATTAAATCTAGGTCATATCAAGTTATTTCCTGCAGTGTGTCCAATCAGTCACACCTGACAAGTTAATTCAGATTGGTTTAATTATTTGTACATCTTTACCTCAAAGGGTGAATGACAAAATTTGATCAAAGAGAAAAAAATTATACTATAAAAATAATATTATAAAGATAATTTTGAAGAGGAGGAAAAACTCAAGGGAAGCCACAGTTTCAATTATAACCCATATTCATTAACTGTCATTATTAACGAGGAGATAAATCCTGTTATAATTAAATATGTATAAGGTGCTAAATTTAGCAGCTGTGCAATAGCATTGCAGCTCAGAATAAAAGGGAAGCCTGGAATAATTTTTTCAAGACAAGGAAGAGAGCTTAGAATTAATATTAGAAATACAATAATTCCTCTGGAGCAGGCAAGTGCATTACTTAATACCAGCCTGAAGTGTGCTTTTAGATAAAAATAGTCTGAACTTTCTTTCCCCTCTTTTTAGATTAGGTTTCTACATAGGCCAAATACACCAGATGATTATGAAATTTTCACTTTAATTTGCATGCCTTAGTTTCACATTAGAAATGAGAACAAAATGCAATGTAACTGACAAAGTGTAAGGGAATACCTCTTGGTTAAAGAATAAAATTAATTATCAAAAATGAAAGAATAAATGCTCTGTGTCAGTAAAATAAATTTAAGCTAATTCCATGACTATCACATTTTTCTTAATTCTACTAGTAATTCTATAACTTTAGCCCAATTTCTAGATTTTTCTGAATGCAACAGATTGTTTAACTGAAGAGTCAGTTGCTTTGGAGGTTTATGTATGAACTTGAAATTTGAAGTCAAAATCACGAAATATCATGCCATGCACTTAGTCAGTAAATAGCATATTATCTTTGTACTTCTCTAGA
This sequence comes from Madoqua kirkii, assembly GCA_006408675.1. Taxonomy (NCBI): domain Eukaryota; kingdom Metazoa; phylum Chordata; class Mammalia; order Artiodactyla; family Bovidae; genus Madoqua; species Madoqua kirkii. Next base: position 28,611 of record SJYC01109415.1, read on the forward strand.
AATTATTTTATATGATGGCTGTCACTAGTTCTGGGTATTTTTGAAAACCTGTAACTATTAGCAAAGAGATGTTAGACATG